>OMMV01184123.1:0-11374 GCA_900302635.1 Chatrabus melanurus | reverse complement strand
TGTTAGGGAGCATCAGCTACAACATTTTGGCCATGTGGCGCGTTTCTGTGTGCATGATCCAGCACATAGGTGCCTGAGTGTTGAGGACCCCAGTGGCTGGAGAAGGCCAAGGGGATGACAACATTTCACCTGGCAGCAACAGATAAATAGTTACTTTTGAGAGGTGGGATGGACCAGTTGTCTGCCTGGGTGGTTGCCATGGTTTCATAGTGTAGTGGATGTGGCCATGTGGTGCACTAGCACATGTTCTCTGGCCTTAATAAGCTCACTTTTAATTTAACTACATGCTAAAAAAGCCAAGGTAGCACATAGATATAGTAACTGTAGAACAGGAACACAGCTGTTCAAGAAAAACTTAATGAACTTTCATGCTCAGTCATTTTCAGACTGTCCAGCACTCACAATGCTGGACAGTCTGATTTCAATACTGTGAAACTAGTCTTTGTCCAAATAGAATAATTTCTCAAGAATTAGTCACTTACATTGCTAAACGTAAAAAAAAGGCATTTGTTATCAACAGTCCAAGTATAATGATGCACAGCAGCATGATGAGTCATAATGCAAAAATGTGACAATATGTATCACAATGTTGACAAATGGATCTAAGCTTCCAAAACGTTTCCCAGATGTAATTCATACAGGTAGACACAAGGGCACTCACTTTTTTGCTGAAAAATCATAGCTGGACAGTCATAATGCATCCTAACAGATGCAGGATTTTGAATATTTGCAAACAGGTTGAGGCCCAAATGTCACATCTTGTCAAATGCATTTCACGTAAATGCAAGTGGCTCATACTTGTGATAACTATTAGATGAGTTGACCTCTAAGCTACATAACTGCACCCAGTGGATAATGGCTAGCTTTGTGCTCTCAATAAAATGTTTTTGAATTTCTGAAGATTCGTGTTACTGAAAGATAGTGGTGGACACAGTTTAGCTAATCAGATAACAGCTAATTCATGAAGCTAACTTTTTCGTTAGTGGATTAACCATTAACCAAACTTTGAAAACCATTAGTGGACCAATTACCTTCCACTAAATTTAGGTCCACTAACTTTAAGTCAACAAACCTATTTTTGAATAAAGTTTAATGGTCAAAAAATGTTTGTAAACCCTAAAATCATACATGTTTTTTCCTGTTGGAGTTTATACCCTAATCCAATAAGTAAAATCGACACATCGCGCAAAGGCAATAAGCATCACCTCGAGGAGATGGAGCCAGAGTAAATGCATTAATTAGATTATTAAAATAATTTTCAATGTGTATTTTTATTTCTTAATATTTCCTATTCATTTAATACTTTTCTACTGTGAATAAACTGTTATGTCGAGTGGAAACTAGTTAAATTTCATTTGTTCATTAAATTTTTTTTATGTACATCTTGATTATCATCTGATCTTATCATTTAGGAGCCTCCATGTTTACACTTCAACATATTAAAATTTGAGCTCTTTTGGTTTGTTTTTCAGGGTTTTAGAGCCAAAAAATCAAAGCCAAAGCTAAATTCATATAATAAAAGTTAGCGGTTAGCAGTTAGCAGTAGCTTTAACGTAATGCTTTAGCAGCTTATCAGTTTAGCGTTATCACAATTAGCAGATTAGCAGTCATCGAAGCTAACTTTTAAGTTAGCTGTGCACACCACTGCTGAATGAGTCCTTGGAACAACACAGCAACTTTTTTTTGTTTTTGCGATGCTGTTAAAGTTCACTTTGTGGCCTGGCCACCTCAAGAGTTTTATATTTTTGGTAATTTTCCTCGGCTTTCAGAGTTGAGATGGTAACATGCTATAAGTACAGCAGCTCACGCATCTCTTTCTCCAACTCCAACCAGCATTCCCAGGACAGATGGGATATGTAATCCCTACAGCATCATCGCCTCCCAAGTTGGATGTGTTCAGCAAAACTCCAAAGGGTTCTATCGTACAAACTTTGAGGGTTCACTCCAGTGAGTGGCAAACATCTGTTGATATATACGAGGTTCAGCAGGTGTGAGGTGAGTTCCTGGATATCTGAATTGCTTAGATGTTGCATCAACATGTGCACAGTCTGAATAGGAACTTTCAGAGCCAACTCACTTTGTTGAGTGGCAAAGCATCTTGAATAGAAACAGGAGGTCCACCTGGGGTAGACTTGGCTCTGGGATCTCATCTACCTCAATGAACACCCAGGGCATTCAGCCTTCCTACGGAGGATTCTAGACAGCTGTATAGCCTCGGTCACAACCAGCCATACGGGCTCCTACGCACACACGCCCACAACGTGCGCATGCAAATGAGGCAAGGCGCAAGTGCGGCACCCCTGTGCCGGGAGTACAAAAGGCGCACGGGCGACCGCACGTTGCTATTGGCGTCCCTGCGTGTCCGGACATCTCACGTTGCACGGTGGCCATACGCTGTTTGTCCGCCTTTCTGACGGCACCTGTGCAACCTTTCCTCCGCCTCTATGTCCTCCACAGCACCCACAAATCGCAGAGGACGTACAGTCCCACCATTCTTGCGTGCAGTTGTGACCGAGGCTTATCGAAGATCTCAGTCTGCCACCTTTGTCAACTGGCCAATATTCATTCTACTGTAAAATCTTGGATCTGAGATATTTTACTCTCACTTTCATCTATGCTTGTCAAACATTGCTACTCTAACTATGTCATCCCCGCTCAAAAAGACTGCTGATGTGCTTGGAGAGAAAGTATATCCCCACTGCTATCGCAGCTTTCTTTGTCAGTGTCAACAGAATCTAGAGTTACTGTGGAGACACTGGGCAACCTTTTCTTGCTGCGTTAGTGAGTTAGAGGGCACCAGGAGGACATTTTCCCCAATCAACGAGTCTTGGTGTGCAAAAGATCAGACCTGTTCAGTCCAAAAGGATCAGATTTTACTGACGGGTCATTCTGGAGCAGGTCTCAGGGAGCCAGTGTCACCGTTGCAGGGAAAAGTGATACAGCAGGAGGAGGAAATGGTAAAAAGTGCACCACAAACAGATAAGCGATAAGGAACCTGCTCAGTGTAAAGAAATACAGTATTGTTCTTCAGTCTGACCTTATGCGCACATAAACAGAAAAACCAAGAGAAACTTAGCTGTGTGATTGATTTTTATCTGGTCTAATATGTGTAGCTGCTACATGGCAAGAAACAAAACCTCTCTTAAGTCTAATGGTAACTGAAAGACGGACAAGTGAACAATGAACACGCTGAAGGCTCTGACGCAGCTGTCACATCAATCAATCACAAAAGTGGCTTCGAGAAAACAAGACACCATTAAAACTTACCCAAACACAAGTAAACACCTCATGGAAGCCAAAGAATGAACTCATGAAGAAAGACAAAGATTTATTATCATCTAGAACTGAAAATCTATATTCATTTACTCATTATTTATACACCTTTCAGACAGAAAACCTGTAGATATTCAGGGTTTGAGCCTGCCGTAGCATAATCCCCGACCGTCATCATTCACTGAGTTGTCTGCAGCTGTAGACTTGCATCAACAAATCACAAATATAACAGAAATAATTTAAAGAATCAACCTTTTGCTTTCAGCTCTTATAGCTTGTGCAATTCGCTGCTCTCTCCTTTTATTTTATTTGTTTTCTTTGAACAAAAGTTAGTGCACATGTTAAACAAGAAGAGCACTCAGAGAGAAGACACTTTCACCGAAGTCCTTTTGTTCCTCAAACAATCTTTGATCCTGATTGCTCATCTTTGATCCTGATTGCTGACCATTGCTCTGCAATGCTCATCTTTTTTCTTTTTCTTTGTTTCTTCCTTTTTTAACCCCCAGCCAGTGCATTCTGAGTGCCAGTCCCAAGCGTGGGTAAATGAAGAGGGTAGAAGCAGAAAGATCGTATGCTGCAAATTTTGTCAACTCTCAAACACATTGGGTGCAGAAGCCAGTGAAATAGGAGTGCCACTCCCGAGCCCGGATAAATGAGTAGGGTTGCATCAGGAAGGGCATCTGGCATGAATTTTGACAAACCAAACATGGGACCTGTATCCCACACCACCTGAAGGCAAGAAGCAGCCACAGGTACTGCAGACCAGACACCCAATGAATGACTGCACCCAAGCGCCGCACACACAGGAGTGAAGCAGCCCTGTAAGCATGAAACACAGAACACAGACTACTGTCCCAACACCAAATAGAGGCCAACACCCCACGGAACGAGCGGGACGACTGCCCACCAGAGCACAGGCCGACCCCACCCCCAAGCACTGCTGCACACACACACACACACCCCAGGGCTGAGGTCCCCGCAGTGCTGCAGAGAAGAGAGCCCAACCCAGGAGCCCCGAAGCAGAGCCCCCGACAGCCCCGCAGCACTCCACCTTCATCACACCCCTCAAATCCTCATTTTCAAATCCTCAATTTGATCCTTATTGCTCATCTTTGATCTATATCGCTAATCTTAGCTCTTCATCGCTCACCTTTGATCCAGATCACTAAATCTTACAGGGTGTCCCATAAGTCTGGACCCATAGGGAAAAACAACAAAATTACAAAATAGTCCCAAAATTTATAACATAATGTGTTCAAAGTGTCCACCGTTGTGTCGCACACATAATTGAAGACGCAGTTCCTTAAATTTGGCTATCAACTTGCCAACACACTGTGTGTGATTGGTGCACAGTCTGGATGCATGTTGAATTCTTCAGCCACTTCCCATTGACTGCGCGTCCTGACCAGCAAAATAACTTGAACTTTCTCCTCTCTAATCAGTGACATGGGTTACCTGCAAAATAATAAAAAATATTAGAAATCCCTATGAGTCCAGACATATGGGACACCCTATAGATCTTCATTGCTCATGTTTGATCCACATTGCTCACGATTGATGCTCATCACTCATTTGCGATCCTCATTGCTCATTTATGATCCTCATTGCTCATCTTTGATCTTGACTGCTGACCTTTGATCAACAATGCTCATCTTCGATGTTCAATGCTCATCTTCAGTGATAGTCCTAATGGCTCAGCTTTGCTCCTCATCGCTCATCTTTGATCCTCATAGCGCATCTTCGGTCTTCGTTGCTCACCTTGGATCCTCATCGCTCATCTTAAATCTGCATCACTCACCTTTGATCCACAGCTAACCTTTGATTTTCAGTGATCATGTCTGATCAACATTGCTCACCTTTGATGATTATCGCTCACCTTTGGTGCTCATTGTTCATCTCTGATCTTCATTGCTGATCTTTGATCCTCATCTCGCACCTTTGATACACATTGCTCACCTTAGATTCTCATTGCTCATCTTTGAACCATTTGAAGACTTCTGACACGAGCATGTGGCAGGCCAGAAAATAAAACATTGCAGTCATTAATTGCTCTTCACTCATCTTTGATCCTCACAGCTCATTGTTGAACCATTTGAAGACTTCTGGTACTGGCATGTGGCAAGCCAGTGAATGAAACATCACAATAATTGATTCTAGATTAAACAAATTCATGAACCAATTTCTCTTCCATGGCCCCAAAAAATAGATAGAATCCCTGCAGTATTCAATGACTAAAGGCAATCTATGTAAGTCAAACAACTAGCTGGGATTGAAAATCATGTCAAAACTTTCAGCTTTTAATGTTGGTAAAAATCATGTGATTTTCAGCTTAGCCATAAAGAGAAAGTCACTGTTTTGTTCTTTGACCTCTTGATTTAGCTTCTCCCATCAAAGCAGCCTCAGCTGTTTCTATCAGCAAAAGCAAACTGTTCCTTTACCTCAGCTTTCTTAACCTTAATAAATACACAGTAATTGTTGCATCCATATGAGACAACACTATCAGTAGATTATACATTATTCCAGAGATGTATTATTGTACTTTTTTGCAGTGTTATTATACATTATTCCACAGATGTATTATTGTACTTTTTTGCAGTGTTGAGTATTACAGTATTCCCTATTGTGTCTGAATGGAATCTTCCTTATTGATCTCTGTGCACATAACAAGTAGGTATATATCAGGAAGATGAAAAGCTTTGGGAGGGCAGCACTGTAACATTATATTCTGTTCTCTCAAATACTCTGGAGACTCTGGGCCAGACCGCAAAGTGCTCATCAGTGTATCAAGAGAAATCCCATGGATGGCTTCAAATTTGATTCACTGTCTGCTGGCATAAACTGTCTGGAGTCTGATTGATGTGTGAAAGGGTTAAATTTGCCTCTGAGTTTAATCACTTAAAGGGCTCACAATATGAACCTTTTCAGCACATCTGCACAGAGCACACCTCTGCATAGAGCGCACAAGGCACAAACAGTGGGGGGGAAAAAAGAAGCCAACAGATAACTTAAGATGATGATAGTTTCTGGCAAGATGGATCTGTTCAGTCACAGAGCACAGAACATGGAAATGAAAAAACTAAAAAGCGCATGAGCCTGGTAATTTGTTTTTTTGTCTGTTTTTCTTGAGGGGTGATGGTGGTGCATCAGGCCTTTTTATTGAGTAGCCACTCCCATCTCTTTCATTTATACTGAGATTTCTTATCCCCTTTGTAAATCAGTCATAAATATATAGACATCCTATGGTAAAATTACATTATTCCACCTCCCTATATAAAACTATCGAACTAATCCCATCCAAATTGGGCTTTACTAGGACTTCGCCTCCTGGTTGTCTTTTCGACCACCTGTCATTGTAAACACTGGACTGTATATTGTTGCTTAGGTGTAACATTTCTGTCACTGCATGTCCTGGCAATATTGGGTTGGGATTTTGTTCAATTTCATATTGGTATCATTATAGCAGATGGCCACCCCACTGAGTCTGGTCTGCTTGATAATCAAAAAATACTGAAGGAGTTTTTCCTTACCACTGTTTCCAATGCGCTTGCTCATAGCATGGGTAACATCCAGACATTGCTCATGTATACAATGTAGCAGATTATTCAAATAATTCAATTAAACTTTATTTATATAGCGCCAAATCACGACACCAGTCACCCCAAGGCGCTTCACAAGAGCAGGGTCCAATAATGAATGTTGTGAGTGCAATGGTAAGAATATTTTCATAAGGTGAAAGATGGAATGTTCCATTCAACGAGGCGTCAGGTCATGCTACCTGTCTGAGCCCTTGAAGAAGACACATCATCTGCATCACTGCAGTCCAACCAGCTGTAAATGGGTACCAGCCTTGGCAGGGGAAGTAACCTGTGATGGATTGGCGGGGACAAGCATTGGCCTGATGGGCCTCAGGGCCTGTATTTCTTCAGTGAAAAACCTTCTTTGGGACACCAAGATCATCCAAATTGGTCCATGTTGTGGGATTCTGTGCAATTCAATATGCCAGAATGGTGGCCAGTTTTCATCTTTTTTTTCATCTGGAAAATTCAAGTGGCCTGTGGGCTTTTTCAAAAGAGTAATGTCTGAGGAGTATTTTTACCATTTTTGGTGCTTCTATCACCATTTTTTCAAATGATCATTTCAGTTACCTGCTGTACTAATAGTGCTTTGAGATTACTTATGATTTGGCACTGCATAAATAAATTGAATTGAATTAATCCTGTCCAAATAGGGCTATACATTAATTAAGATGCTGAAACATAACTGACCGTACTAACGAATTGTAAAAAGTGGATATAAATAAATGTTTGAGCAATATGGCCTCTTAAAGGAAAATGAAAGTTCATGACAAAGTTAGTTGTGGTATTTTTATATATTTGCTCAAACTGCAGACTTTTGCATTCTAGGTTTCTGCTGAAAAGCCATGATGTTAACGGAATAAAAAAAATGTATTTGAGACTTGTACCAAGTGATCAGTCAGCACATGGTCATAAATCATGGAAAGAAAACAATCCATCAATTAGTCATGAAACACATTAAGACAAGAGCCAGTCGAGTGAAGGAACCCAAGAGCAATGGAAGAAAAGGAGCAACACGTTAAGGTCACACAGTTCCTCAGACAGTGTAATTATTCAGCAAATATACAATTCCACTTTCACACAGCTTCAGCCACAAGCACTCTATAGTCCAAACGTTTTCTCGCTCCGTCTGTACTGAGAGAGCCACATTCATCATGCAAAAAGCTGAAAAAACATATGTTACTGTGTTTATCCAGCAACCAAACCCACATTTGCCAAACCACCTTAAAGGGCTCATATACTTGAGACCATAAGTATTTGGACAGTGACACAATTTTGATCATTTTGCTTCTGTACACCACCACAATGGAGTTGAAATGAAACAATCAAGGTATGCTTGTAGTGTAGACTTGCAGATTTAATTCACATGTCACAGGAGTCTAAAAAGTGCTGTTTTTCCATTTTTGTTTATGCCAAAGGAGTGTCGTTCACAGATATAGAATTTTGCGAAATTGCGGATGTTTAATATTAAATATTAACTAAATGTGAGCGGGGGCGGCACGGTGGCTTAGTGGTTAGCACTGTTGCCTCACAGCTAGAAGATCCCAGGTTCGCTTCCGACCTGGTCCTTTCTGTGTGGAGTTTGCATGTTGTCCCCGTGTTTGTGTGGGTTCCCTCCGGGTACTCCAGCTTCCTCCCACTTCCAAAGACATGCATGTTAGGTGAATTGGTGACTCTAAATTGACCGTAGGTGTGAGTGAGTGTGTGGCTGTGTTTGTTTGTATATATGTGGCCCTGTGATGGATTGGCGGCCTGTCCAGGGTGTACCCCACCTTTCGCCCGATGACCGCTGGGATAGGCTCCAGCACCCCCCGTGACCCTTAATTGGAGTAAGGTACAGAAAATGAATGAATGAATGAATGTAAGTGTAAAAACCAACTTTGCACAACACAACCCCTTTAAATATCCCTGCTACTTTATTCAATTTATTTATACAGCGCTAAATCACAACATAAGTCACCCCAAGGCGCCACACATGAGTAAGGTGTCAGCTACTGCAGTACCTGCACGGAAGAACAACAGTGAGCATTCAGAGTTCAGCGAGCAATGGGAAAGCCTGGGCATGCACCCTGTAGAATGCAGTGACTGAATGACTTCCCTCCAGTTTATTAGAGGGAAGTCACCAATTACACGATAATTCAAAAAACTCAAAAACAATAAATGCTATCTTCTTGTAACTCACCGAGTTATAAGGGTATATAATGCAGATAGAGTGATTAGACTTTAACTTTGATGCACCAGATCAATCCAAAAAAACAACTTTGTTTTGCTTATGTAATGTAAATACCAGTCATCTCCTGAACACTGCCACCTGCTGGACATGTCTGGGATTGTTACAGGGAATAATCTTATTCCTTTGTTTTGGAAAAGCCCAGGCATTCATTCATCCATTCATTTTCTGAACCCACTTATCCCAATTAAGGGTCACGGGGTGCTGGAGCCTATCCCAGTAGGCATTGGGTGAGAGGCGGGGTACACCCTGGACAGGCTGCCAGTACACTCATTATATAATGAGGATTAACTGATGAGACATTGGTTAATTTTAATGATCCTGATCAAACCAAAAATCTAATTTGTTTAGCTTATGTAAGAGCTAATAGAGCTGTCTGCCACCTGCTGCATGGTTGGTGGATGCTGGATGGATAATGGAAGTTAGGAGCAGGTGTGGTTGAAGTTGCATTTACATAATGAGCTTGTTTGTCAGTTTGTTTCATTTCCAGTGCCTGGGTCGGGTGGCCACTAAGGTCACCGTTGCTTGTGTTTCAATCAAAATTGAAAATGGTGGTGACCTCACAGGTTGGCTCACAGGGGGAACTGATTTCTCTTTTGTACACACACTCAGATCAGTCTTATCCCAAGACGTCACACTGTGACGTGACAAAAAACATCAGTATGTGAACACTGAGTTACTGTTCAGCACCTGCAAAGCGATACACAGTGATTTGGGCTTTTAACATCAGCACAAATGCTTGTCAGACTTTTCATGAATGTCATTAATTCCAGCCTTGTGTGGCAGAACTGGACCCAGAACTATTGCCTGACCCAAGGACCACCGCTGCACAAAATTTCACAGAAATCCTGCCGCTGCATTTTGCGTTATAAAGTGTCTGCAGTTGAGACAAGGCCGAACACATAAGCTCCGCCTCAGATTGGTGGTGGTGGTGGGAATACAAATTGTATAAGAAACCTATGTACTGGATGTGAGGTCTGCTGGTTTTCATTCCAAAAATGTTTTTTCATTTTGAGATTTTGATTAAAAGCACCACATTTGAGGGGAGGAACTCATCAGTGAAATCAGCTGCTGAGGAGTGAAAACCTGTAGACTGTTGTCCTGACATACAGGTTTCCCATCACACCTCGTCAGTGTTTTTCTGTAGTGCTTCGACCTTTGTTCTGACCAGTTACACGGTGTCTCTGAATTAGAATTGCCTACAAACAAAGAGCAAGAGAAGTTCTGCCTTGGAACCAGTGAATCATGACTCTTTGATCAGGTCTGTTGAGGTGACTTTAGTTATCGAGCCATTAGAAGAGAGAAACTGCTTCATCACATGTTTGGTGAAAAAAAAACAAGAAAACCATAAAACTCTCTTAAATGTGTGGCATGGTGGGTTGATGGTCGGGTAATATGATTTGGTGTAGAGAAAATTTTCAGTCAAAAGATTTTTTTTTGCTTTAATCCCTCTGAATGGACCCACGTCATTATCAGCCTCCTGCCACATGATGGCTAAACGTGACACTCTTTCAGTTTCTGTTCTTCAACGTGCTCCAAATGGCAAAGAAGAAATAAATACAGCTTTGCAGACGCAGGTGTTCCAACCAAATATCAATAACTGACATTTTTTGCTTAATGTAAGTGAAAATGGCGTGCTCAAAACTGGCTGCTGACAAGAAAAGAAAAGTTGATTTTGAAAACCGCGAGTTTAAAGGGCCTGTCACACAGCGGAAACGCACAAAAAGCGCACCAAGTGCGCACCAAATCTGGGGTACACGCGAATGTGCGTGGAACAAGCGTGAAATGCGTAAATCAGCGGTGGAGCCTGCGACATCCATAAGTGTCCATGCGTCGAAAGTGGGGGCGGGGTCGGGCGTGCGCGCACGTACGCGAAAACCGTTTTGAACTGCACAAAAAATAGGCAGTGCGTGAACATGGATGTGGGCGGTGCCCCTGCGGAAATCGGGCGTGGAATATGCGTACCCAAAGCGTGAAACATGCGACGTGTGCGTGTGGAGGATGTGATCCATGCGTCAGTGGTGCGTGGTGGTTGCGGGAACCCGGCGATGTCAGCGTCCATCACGCGCATGTCCACCACTGTCCACGCACGCAGAGCTGATGTACGCAGACACTGCACCAACCATTCACCTCCATATCGCGTACAGCACGCAGGATCCACAAGAACGCATGAAGTACTGATGAATGACGCAGTGATGACGTCAGAGGTATTGGCTTGTGCGTCGGGGTGCGCGCTCGAATCGTGTTTTGTCTGTGATGTGTGCGTGCTTTCTTGGTGGGACATGCGCTACGTGTC
>OMMV01184120.1:2849-12950 GCA_900302635.1 Chatrabus melanurus | reverse complement strand
GGATGCAATTCCCCATGTGTAGTTGTGATCTTAGCATCACAACATACTTATTCTAATAAATATTCACCTTCACACATCACAATCCCTACATACGCAGCAGTTACGTATGTCTATTTTGGTCTACCTGCTTGTATTTAGTTCATCTGTCTGTCACTGCACCCGTGAAATGTCTATTTCTGTGAGTGTACATACCTGTACAAGTGTAAAGGTATTTATGACCTTCCAACTGTTATAGCACTTGCTCTCTGACAGTTTGTGTGTGTGTGTGTGTGTGTGTGTATTGCATATGTAGGGATTGCGATGTGTGAAGGTGAATATTTATTAGAATAAGTATGTTGTGATGCTAAGATCACAACCACACATGGGGAATTGCATCCCTACATGACCATAATTTTTTCAAAATGTTTTTATACTTGTGTATGCTATCTTATCTTACTGTGACAATTTGCCCTTAACTGTCTAGTCTATTCATCATGTACATCTATATTTTCAGGGGTGGGGTTATACTTAAAATATGTCAATTCTGTTAACTATTTGTTTGATGCACATCGCCCTCCTGCTGCCTTACATGGGGGAAAGGCTGGTTGGCCTTGCACTACTGTCCTTGGATAGATGAGGTTGAAGCTAGATGCTGCACAGGCTAATTTGAATCATGTTGGAAGCGTCAGAGTCCAGACGGTCTCAGCCGGTGGCTTCTACTCCATCGTTACTCTGGCAGTTCATTCCCCATGAGGCAGTGAAAGAGAAGTCAGGGAGAGAGCTGGCAAACTCTGCCGCCCACGTGCCAGCACCAAGCCACAATACTGCACTGCCTACATCAGCAGCAATCTCCACAACAATGGCTAATAGCCCACAATGTGCCCCGATGCTGTATTTATTTGGAAAATATGCACAAAATTTTATTTTTGACAGCTCAGAATCCAGGCCCATGTGTCTTAGCTGACACTACCCAACCTCAAGCCTTATAAAGGAAGACAATATTATGCAAAGCGCCAGCCTGCTCTAGTGGAAGGAGTTTTGACAGAAATTAATTTTGAAATTACTATCCTTATTCATTGTGGAAATCAAGCAGATGAGTGATTATGTTTTACTGCAATTACATAACTGCATAACGGGCATGAACTGTGAAGGAAACTAAGAAGTGTTTTTTAATTGGAAGCATGGGTTAGTTAGAATATCTAGTGCCATATTTGTACTGATTTGCAGTAGATGAAATAAGGCAAGTTTAGAGTGCAACACGAGTTCAGCATTCCCAGATGAGATGTGGATACGAAAAGCAGCAAGAATGAAGAAACACTAGAGGCCATCTGCACATGTTATTAAACCATTCATTGCCTTGCTCTAAATCCCAACGGTGGGAAAGAATCCAACAATCAAAGCACATATGGCTGACGACGGGGTCTGAATTATCCTTCAAATGTAGGTTAATGAATTCAGGCGCAGGCTGTCCTCATGAGTATCATGTCTTTAGCAATCCGGCAGGCACACCTGCCAATCTGTGGCTTGGCTGTTCTGCGTGAGTGAGGGGAGGCAGAGCGTGGGCTCGACGAGCACCTCAGACACGTGGCTTGTTGGGTGACAGCAGCACCGGAGATGTCGGGACACCCAGGGCAAATCTATTCATCAGCGACCACGAGGAGCTAATGAAACACGCTGCGAGAGTGATTAAGACACAGACACCTACTGCAGCAGGATGCTGTGCTTCATCACAGCTACCGCCGTCTGTGTTTTAGAATCTGTTGCTGTATGAGTTTTTGTGAATGTATGTGTGCATGCACTGGACACGGGACATGCACACGGTCTTAAGCTGTTTTCTAAGCATGCAAACTGTAACATTACCCTTCTGTTAATGTCACAGCCTTTTGACTTTCAAACATGCATCTACGGCAAAGTGGTTAATGATGATTAAACCTGGCTACGTGCTAATGGATAATGCAGGAAACTACTTGTAATTACAACATGCAAGGAAAAAGATTGTTGACTGCTACTTGGAGTATGTGTGTGTTTTCTCACCACCTTTGTTTGGTTCAGATATTCGGACATTTAGTTTTGCCTGAGAGGTGTGAATGCCGGTCTGAAGCATGGTTTGGAAGAAACAGACAATTTTTGCTCTCACCAAAGGAGGTGGCCTCGGTCTGGACCAAATTGAAGCATGGTTCAGTTTATTTAAAATGTGTGTTTTTGGGTGAGGGTAGGGGGTGGCTATTTGGACTTTCAGACCAATTACACAAAGTTCCAGAAAGCTGGCATGTGGCTCTGTTGGTTAGAAATTAGTCTACCAATATACAGGACTGTGCAAAAGTTTTAGGCATATTAAATGTGTCTCATTTTTTAAAATCAAGACAAGCTGTTAAATAGTTCATATTTATGAATAATAATCTACTTTCGGCTTCTCCCAATTTCAACTCGGGGTCGCCACAGCAGATCCCACATGAATAAATATGTAAAATGTCTGACTACATCTCACCTTTAAAAATAATTAGTAATTTCTTTTAGATGATAAAAAAATTATTTGTTTGAAGGTGTCTCTTCAAATTAACCTGTTAAATCAGGTTATTTTAAAATAATTTTATTATTGATTGATCATTAGCAACTGTCTTTGTGTTGTCAAGTACTAGGCAGTACAGACACAAGGAAATCAACATTTTTTTGTGTTTTTGCTTCTTTTTAAAATGAGGTTTGTAAATTAGTAATTGATTGGTTACTTTAATGAAAAAGAAAACGGAATATTTTATTTATGTTACATTTTTTTTAGGGGGTGGGATTTCACATGATTTTTCTGTTGACGATGATGCCTTGGGGCATTTGTTTGTTTTAATTTAAAAAAACAAAAAACTTTTGCACAGTACTGTATAAACCAGGGTTCCATTCCAGGTGTTTCTGTTTCAGGCTCCCTGTCCGTGTCCTTGGACAAGACACTTGAGCTACATTTTTCCAGTCCACCCAGCTATAAATGGGGTAACAGCCTTGGCGATGGAAGTAACCTGTGATGGACTGGTGTCCCGTCCAGGGGGAGTCGTAGACTCTCATCAGCTTCACAATACTGTATCCGGGGATAAACACCGGCACCAATGGGCTTCAAGGGTGGAATAAGACTGACTTTTTTGTCTTCTTGCAGAAAAGTAGGCTGTTTTCATTCACCTTGTTAGTATCTCCCAAAATGGAATTACATTTTATCCAAACTTTTAGTGACAACAGAATTTTTATACAAGTTTTTTTATTTGTTATTTGAATTGGACCTAGTCTCACATACAAGCGCCTTGGGGCGACTATGTTGTGATTTGGCACTATATAAATAAATTGAATTGAATTGATACAGCATGTGAATTGTTGCTGCTGGTTGTAATATATTAATACTATTGCAATGGCAAATAAATAAATAAAGAATGAAAATTAAATGAATTAAATTTTTGTCAAAGATTTAGACTCTTGTAAGTGACCAAATGTCAACGTCAGATGCATGTCAGTCTACAAACCAACAATTGCATGGGTGAGAACGACAGGGTGTTTGTCTATGTAAACATCAGTGAGCTCACATAATTGCAAAGTGCAACCATACCAAACTGACCTGTCCCTCCTACCCCCAGCAATAAATAATAAAAAAAAAATACAAACAAACCTTTCTGTGAACTTTGGTTCGAACTTTTAGGTGTGAAAATGCCCTGAGAGTCAGGATCCCCTGTAACCAGTAAAACGTTAACGTAATGTAAGTTGTATATCATTTAACTGTCTCATAAAGACAACATCCAGATGTCTGCTTGACACTTCTAAAAGATGCAGAATTTAAAAGTATTATTTTGCGCACGATGAAAAACGTGACGTAAACCTCTGTTTGCTGGTAAAAAGGTTTGTGCATCTGCACTTGTGCGGGTTTGATGTGTGAAGGGAAATTGATCGAATTATTATTGGGTCCAACCTCATAAAATCACCAGGGTGATTTGTGCAGAAGAGTTGCGCTAAGTCTTCTCATGTGTGATACCAAAGAATCATTTAGGGGAAACATTGAAATGATCTCCGTCTGTCAAATACATTTAAAAGTAAGAGGGCGATCAGAAGACACTTATAAGTATTTGGTCACAATTACTGATTTTAGCTTCTCCCAAGTTCAACTCAGGGTCACTACAGCATATCGATATGCACGTTAATTTGGCACAAGATGCCCTTCCTGGCGCAACTCCACATTACATGGAGAATGGGCAGGGGTGACCTTGAACCAGGAACCTTCTGCTTTGAAAGCGATGTGCGATCGCGGTTAAGTGCGTTAACCGCTTGGCCACCACGCTGCAGGCACACTTACCGATGACAAGGTAAAATGTCATTCACATATTATCTTAAAGAAACAGGTGCTTCCTTCTTATCCTGCATTATATAAATTTTCAAAATTATGATGATGAATGCAAGTCATGCATGCAACAGTACTTTTCACTCATAATGCCTCACCAGTTGCTACATACCAACAATTAAATATTAACAGTGTAACACAATAATCTTGATCTATATCTTACTGACCAGAACTATAATCAACTCTGATAAACCAATATAACACATACACTGATCCAGTGCATGATGGGAAATTGTACAGAAATGTCCTCTTTGAGTGTGCAGTCCATGATTGGGGTTGGCCACACCCACTTTTGCACCATTGTTGGATCATAGCCGGATTGGTAAACCCAGTGCTGCTCCAGTGTTTGTGTTATGTCTGAGTCCTGGCCCTTCACAGCTAAGGCAGTAAAACATAGCAATGGTTTTATATGAACGCAATCACGTGTCTGGAGAAAATCACGTGGTCAGATCATCTACCAGAACACCAAGCAAGTCCCCTACATCCTGCGTGGCACGAGGAACATGTCAATGCCAGGGTGTCCTCATCCTCCATGTACCCATCCTTTAGATCCTGGCCCGGTTCCTCCAGCTAAACCAAGAAACCTGGCAGAAAGCGTCCCAAGAAACTAACACATGAACATCTTCTTGGACCACCCTCATGACCTAGGCAAGAGTGAGACAGGTTGGCACGCAGTGAAGTATATACTTTCCACGATAGAATTAGTGACCTGAGAACATGAGCTCCAGGAGTTTGGCAGAGGATGTTGGTATTAGCACATTAATTGTTGATTTGATTGATTTGGCTGTGACATCTGTCACCCAATTATCACTGGGGTTGATTTCCCTTGCTTAGCAGGTGTCCCTTCCTCCATCATCACTCCATGCTGTCCCTTTCCTTCAATCAATGAAGACGAGCTCTCCTCAAGGATAGACTATATTGTTGGTAAACAAGTTAGAGCAGCACTGGATTTGTGTTGTACTGTAGCTGACAATAAAATAAATAAATAAACTACTGTATGGTTTTCCAGCAGAATGAGCTCCCGACTTCAGTTGAAAACAGAAAAAAAAAATCCAGCTTTGAAGATAATAAAAGGGTACATGGTGGATAATTTAATTGCCTGTGGTCCTCTGTCCATTACAATGCAAGTGATACTTCTCATCTTAGTCTCCCTAAGTAACCGCTCGTTTGGTACAAAGTCATTCCAGTGGCACCTAAGCATCCTTTGAAGAGACCTAGTATCAAAGACATCCAGTCATCGCCTTAGGTCATCGGTTAATGCGAAAGTCTCACAACCATACAGTAAGACAGGAAGCACCAGGGCCCTAAAGACTTGGACCTTCGTTCTCCTACAAAGATATCATCATTGCCAAACACCTCTATCCAGCTACCTCATGACTCTTCCTGGGTGTCTCTCGACCTCAAAGGCCCAGGACCAAGAGACATGAAGTCACTGCTGAGATAAATGAATGTCTATACAAGTTCAACACTAGCTGAGTCCAGGAAGTCATTAAAAGCATGGATAATAGTCTTGGTCCAGGACAATCACAAACCCAGACACTCCAATTCCTCGCTCAGCTTCTCAAGTGCTGCAATTAGGGTATCCATTGATTCCGCAAAGATCACAGCATCATCCGTGAAGTCAAGGTCAGTAAACCTTTCCTCGCCAACAAAAGCACCTAAGTCACTAGGTTCCACAACCCTACCCAACACCCTGTCCATGCAAGCATTGAACAGCGTAGGAGCCACAACACATCAATGATGGACACCACTTTTCACTGGGAAAACGTCGGAGTCTCTGCCTCCGCTCCGCTCCATACAGCACTCCACTCACAGTATCTGTGTATAGGCTGGTTATGATGTCCAGCAACTTCTTGGGAATACCATGAATTTTCAGAATGTCCCAGAGACCAGTCCAATCAGCTGAATCCAACGCTTTGCAAAAGTCAACATATACTGCAAGGAAACACTGCCGATATTCACACTTGTATTCTATGAGTGCTCGCAGAGCTAGAATACGGTCGATGGTTGACTTCTTGGGTGTGAAGCCAGACTGTTCCGGTCCCTGAGCAACAAGTACACTGCATGCACAATTATTAGGCCAGTTGTATTCCTGAGGATTAATTTTATTGTTGAACAAATACAGTACTCTCAGTCATTCCAAAATGTGAATAAACCTCAAACCTGAATGTTTAACAAAGGAAAAGTGAGTTTTGGCTTTTTCAGGGGAATATATATGTGTGCACAATTGATTATGCAACTAAATGAAAAACTAAAATTTTCCCATCTCACTTGTTTATTTTCATTTATTAACATAAGTATAGCAAACAAAACTCAAAATTCACAAATAAACATTTTTGGCATTTTAAAAATATTCAGTGACCAATATAGCCACCCAGCTTTTCAATAACTGCCAAGAGCCTTCCATCCATCGAGTCTGTCAGTTTTTTGATCTGTTGACGATCAACTTTTGTTCAGCAGCAACCACAGCCTCCCAAATGCTGTTCAAAAAGGTGCATTGTTTTCCCTCACTGTAAATCTCATGTTTAAGAAGGGCCCACAAGTTCTCAATAGGGTTTAATTCAGATGGGGAAGGGGGCCATATCATTATTCTGTCATCTTTGAGGCCTTTGATGGCTAGCCAAGCAGTGGAGTACTTGGATGCATGGGATGGAGCATTGTCCTGCATAAAAATCATGGCCTTCTTGACTGATGCAGACTTTTTCCTATACCACTGCTTGAAGAAAGTACTATCTTCTAAAAACTGGCAGTAGGTTTGGGAGTTGATTTTAAGTCCATCTTCAACCTGAAAACATCCAGCTAGCTCATCCTTAATATTACCAGCCAATACCAGTACCCCTCCTCCACCTTGCTGGCATCTGACTTGAAGTGGTGCTGTGGGTCCATTAGTGATCCAGCCACGTGCCCATCCATCTGGCCCATCTGTTCATAAAACATTTGAATGATCTGTCTTCAGATAATTCTTGGCCCAATCTCGAGGTTTCAACTTGTGAGTCTTGTTCAGTGGTGGTCGTGTTCTTCTGGACACTCCAGGAAGGTTGCAGTTCTGGAATATGGTGGCACTGGAGGATAATGGGTTCCTGGAAGCATCCCATTTAATTCTTCTCAAGTCTTTTGCAGTTAATTTGTGACTTTTCTTCTCCACACATTTCTTGTGACCCTGTTGACTATTTGCAACAAAACATTTGATTGTTTGGTGATCACGCATCAATAGCTTAGCTATTTCAAGAGTGTTGGATCCCTCTGAAAGGCATTTTACATTTTATGACTTTTTAGTGTTTCGTCAATCTGTTTTTTGGCCAATTTTTCCTGAGGTAAAGAAGCTGCCTAATAATTATGTACACCTTGATATAGGGTGTTAATCACATTAGGCCACACCTTCACTCATTATACAAATACATATCACCTGAGAATGTTTAAATCCAATAAGCATTTGGGTTTATATAACTTGGAGTTGGAAAATCTGCATAGAAATGATGATAAGGTCAGAATACTCACTTGCCTAATAATTGTGCACGCAGTGTAGCTGGAACTGAATCCTATTAAGAATAATTCTTGCAAGCACCTTCCCCAGCACAGAGAGCAGTGTCATACCGCTATAGTTGTTGCAGTCCATGCGATCACCCTTTCCTTTCCAGATGCGACAATAAGTCCTTTCTTCCAGTCCATAGGGATGTGCAATGCCAGGAGAACAGCATCTCCACCCACCTGGTGGAGCTCAGCTCTGATGCCGCAGCTCCCTTGCGCTTTCACTGCCCTGAGCTGTTTCACAGCCTTTGTGATCTCACCAACATTTGATGGTTTGCAGTTGATTGGAGATTCAGCCACAAGAACCCTGGCACTGGAGATGTCTAACATCCGTACAGGAGGATCATCCTTTTACAACTACTCAAAGTAGCCGGCCCAAAGTGTGAGTACAGCAGAGGCATCCATCAGGACTGAATCATCTTCCACCATAACTGCAGTGGAACGATGTGTAGGTTTGGAGGAACAAAGTGTTTTGATTCCTCTGTAATCAGGTCGAGGGTCACTAGACAAGTGGTTCCCAACCTTGGTCCTCAGGGACCCCCTAACCTGCACATTTTCCATCTCTCCATGCTCTGCCGAAAGCTGACCCCTAAATTTAACTCACAAGGAGTTCATCCACCTTTTGACAGGTCTTGTTTTTTATCCTGCTGGGTGTCATGCCACCCTCCTCACCAGCGTAAGTGCTCATGGTGGAGCCGGTTTAGATGCTGACCACCCGTCCATGTGGCAGGTTGTACTGGGTTACAATGTTACTAGTTGCAGGTTCAATGCTGAACCTGACCTGATGGACCGGTTGTCTGCCTGGGTGGTCACCATCCAGGACCCAAGGTGGTTCTGTGGTGTTGTGGATGTGGCGAAGCACGGCTCCAGCTCATGCTCCCAGACTTGACTTGACTCTGTCCATTAAGTCGGCTGTCAGAAATATTATGAGTTTATGTGTTTGTGAACTGACTGTATCACTGTGGTGAGCTCAAATCACAAACATGAAAAACTGCCAAAAAAAAAAAAGTGTCAAATATTGGAATTATTTTTCATTGTCCTATTGTGCCAGTAAATTCATGCTGGCTGATGTTATTCTGGTTCTGTAGTTGCAGCTCTTCAGTTTGTTTATTGTGTTTGGGGTTATGTGCATTTGAAATATTTTTATCTATTAAAATTTGTACTTTATTTTTGTCATTTTATTTTGCTGGCTGCTGTATTGCAAGTTTTCCCAGGAGAAATAATAAAGAAAAGTCTTTGAACGACTATAGAGATAAACATATAATGTCCTCCGACATTGTGTAGTTCATATACTGTACTTATACCATATCTTGATACAGTTGCTGCTGCATGCATGGATATGTTGTTTCCACCTTGTCTGTGCTGTTTTTGGATATGGTCCACCACCTTTGTCTCAGTTATCCCCTTAAAATTTAAGTGTCACACAGGTGGAGCCAGAGCCCTGTAAGTTGTGTTTGTGACATTTTATATGGGTATTGATAGAAATCTTTCCTTCTATGGTACAACATGAGTCCAAGCTCATTTTATGATACTGCTATACTGATATAAATCCAACAAAAGCACAAGATAGCCTCCAGACTAAAATAGAGCTTCCTGATGACATCACTTCTGCGAGGGCTTTAAATATTAAAGTCCTTCACTGTAATTGAGGAGTAGAAGAGCAGAGGATTTGAATGGTGGCTCAACTTTATTTTGTTTTGCTGTTGTTTAGCAATGGCAACAGCCATGTTTATCCATGTGTGAAATTTGCATCAAATAACAGCTTCCTCCATGGGACAAATAGCGGTGTAGAAAGGTTTAAAAGTGAACTTGAGGACAGAAGGTAATTTGTGGACTACAGTATGAAGTTTCACTTCTTTAATTTGTTTTTGTCTGCAAAAATGAGTGGACAGGGACAACAATAGTGCCAAACCCCATACGTTAGTTTGTTCAGTAATTCTATATCTTTCTGCAGTTAGCACTTACATATTTAACAACATCATAAATGATAATCTAATGAGCTGGCTGTTGTGTTTCTGGAATGACTACTTTGAAAATGTATAACTTGAAAAAAATCCTCTTTTTGTCAAAAATAGTTTTGTGTTGCTGCACTTTCCTGAAATTTTAAAAGCTTTACGGTCAGATGGCACACAGTAAATGACTTCTTTATCATTTTTTTCAGGAGCAATAAGCTTTTAGTTTTGGTTATGCCATTTAGGCAGAAATTGCTGAAAAACACCCATAGGTCATAA
>OMMV01184100.1:0-11256 GCA_900302635.1 Chatrabus melanurus | reverse complement strand
ATGTCCATTGGATACATTGACATATGACATATGTTTCCCCGTAACGTGATAACTAAGCATAACAGATGGTGTAAACTATTCCTTTTTAAACCACTATTAGCTCAACCAATAATTTGCATCATTTTTTACAAAAATTGAAGCAACTTTAACATTTGACCGCTGTACAAACTGAAATTGACCTTTGTCACCATTTTTGCTGTTTTTGCCCCATAACTCCATAACATTCAGTCACAGATAGTCCAAACTATACCTTTTTAGAATCGTTATGATCAGGCGAATAATATGGTATATGTTTCAATATGATTGAATGATTCTACATTTGTCCGGATGCCATCTTGGAAAATATGGTGGCCATCTTGGATTTTCATGTGGCCAACGCCCTTTTTGAAGAGAGCAGGTCTTGGAGAATATCTGTGCCAAATTTCATGCTTGTGTCACCATCTGAACGATTGTTGCAGTTATCTGCTGCACTATGAGGGGAATGAAGCTCTTAAGTGATTTTTGGCAAGATGTACGTCTCTAGAGTTAGAACATGTGTGATAGCATTGCACCAGCGGTAGCTTTATTAGTTCAAATACTGTTCATCAGATTTTGTTTTAAGATTTAAAAGTCCGGACCAACGGGATAGTCCAACAGTAATCTGCCGGGACAAAGCCGTCACCTGCCATGACCGCGATGGGCCGAGCTGCAGGTTTGACGGAACATAGTGGTTTGATTTCCCTCAGTCATCACGGCCCTCAGCTCCATATGTAGCCCAGGATTTCTAGCAAGCTGTGCAGCACAGCTCCTCCAGATGAGGTTCAGAGTGCCCACAGCTACGAAACACCTCCTCCTGTGGACATTGATGGAAATCCCACATTCCATTCACGCCACGAGTTGTGTCCATTTGTGCAAGTCCTTTACCCAGATTGCATGCAGAGTCGTGCAAAACACTCTGATCTGGAAGTCTAGCCAGACTTAAGCGTGGGCACTGAGCAGACATCGGTCCACAGGACTTCAGCTCAATCTTTGGGGGACGCTACAAGAAGTCTGTGGACAGATTTCACAAACTGGGTACTTTTGTAGACCCCACAGTTCTGCAGAGGTCTCCACCGTCTTCCCACGAGGACATGATGAATGTCCTTAGCTGCACCGCTGGTATTAGAATACCAGGTCCAGAATCCAGGATCCAGCAACATGTAGACCCAGACTTTTTGCAACGGCAAAGAGCATTTAGCCATTTTCACCACAGTTACCATGGGGATGGATACGATCCTCCTAACCTGCCCTAGTGACATTGAAATCTCATCAATGACTAATCACTGAGTGAAGCGACGAGTAAAATGTTTCCCTCACTGAGATATCATTAACTGCTACAGGAGCACAGACTGGGGGATCCTGTCTGTTGTCTAAGTCTGAGCCTCCTTGACAGGGGTGATATCTGACACCATCCAAAAGAGATGGGCCGCTATAACAACTGCCACTCCCCTCGGTATACCAACTATTGGAGCCACCAGAATAAAAGTAGGCGTATCCACTCACTGAGATCTGGCTGCTTCTCGATCCTTGGACGTCAAAGATTGCTGCCGCCGCAGTGTGGAGCTTTCTGAGCTCCTCCGACAGCAGTGGAAGCTGGTCATCCTTGCTGAGAGAAAGGATGTACGAGGTGCCTCCCCAGCAAGAGCCACCTCCAGTTTGGACCTGCACGCCTCTGCATTGGACGACCCCCTCAGCACAGCACCAGTCACCACCCTCCAGGCCAGGGAGTAGACAAGACCCTTGGTGCTGTCCAATGGTTTCTTCTTTACCGGAGATGAGGACCCAAACAGCGTCCTCCCTTCCTCTTCATGCCCCATGTTGGCCTCCAATAGAAGTACTGCATCAGTGGGGAAAGTATATTCTGCTTCATTACATCAACCCGGGTCTGACCCTGAATATGTCCAAGGCCACTCAAGGTCAAACTGGAAGTTGCGTATTATATCGACTTCCTGTCCATGTCTGATAGTAGCCGTGGTCTGTCTGGCACCTTTTAGCCACTATAAACGATCAAAGCTCGGGTGAACTCGATTGTGACCTTCAAGGTTGTATTTTGAAAGCCCACACATGACCTCGTATTCATGTTGAAGAGTAACCACGGGTCTATCGCCTCTGATTCATGAGTTGGAAGCTTTAGATAAATTGATAAATTTCCGATAAATTATCGATTTGCAATGGGGAAAAAATTTTGACGTTGCACTGTGACCATGACCTTTTGGCCCCGAACCTGAATTGTTAATGTGTTCATCCCTGGGTGGGACTTGACTAATGTACAAATTTTGGTTAAAATTCCTCAATTAGTTTTTGAGCTATTTTAACGCGTACCCAAACACACGCAGGTAAAAATGAGCCCCTGACGAATGTCGGCTGGCTTCATAATAAAGAGCATCATCAGTTTGAAGTAGAACGCTTTATTCTGATGTATAGTTTTGAAAAATGTGTTTTGGCATCAGTTTAGAAATGGAGTAAAACAGTTACCACCCCTGTGATTCTATCCCATATTTTGTAGCGCTAGAGGTATAAACCTCGTCAAAAATCACAATAATTATTCCCTCAGATGGTACCAATGGCCTAAATTTGGGGTCCTGGCTCACAGACTAGTAAGTCTGGCCTCATCTGCTGTGGCTGGATGAATGGCTGACAGCGGAGGACAGGTGAATCAGGGTCCAATGTGTCACGGAACGCAGCGCTAAATCTGCCGTCCTCCAAAATGTACTGTAGCTGTGCGCACCACTAAACTATTTTCAGAGCACTACAAGCTCACGTTTACAGATCAAAGCACTACGCTAGACTTGGGCCAAACAGGTTTTTTTTTAAAGGTTTATTCCATCTTGACAATCAGAGGAGTATCTTACTAACATTTGTCTGTTCCTAAGAACTTGATTTGTTCTTGTGTTGTGAAGTCCAAACATTTGCTGCTCTGTGCTGGACGTAAGAGCTCGTGTGCCACAGCGGCCACTTCGGAGTCGGACTTCACGCCCGCTCCTTTTAAAAGTGACCCATGTGTGCTGCTGTCATTTTACAATTCAGAAACAAATCGCTTTTAAGGCAGACGTCAAACTGTTGGATCCATTTCCTCTGCACAGATCCTCAAACAGCAGCAATCATGAGACTTTTAAAAATAAAAAAAACTATTTTTCTATGAAATGTTTGTGCTTTTTAACCATTTTTTCATGTGAAGTACATTGATTTGTGATAGAAATAAAGTTTATACTACATCGTGCCTGTTACATTTAAATATTTACACCCCCCCCCCTTTTTTGTTGTTGCTCAGACTAAATATGTACATTACTTTGAATTGTTCCTGCTTTGTTTAATAAGTGATAAACTCCTAGTTTGTATCGCCAAAATTTTATTATTTGTATTTATAACCAGTTTCAAAGCTCGTCTTTTAAGTTATTACTGTTACCGTCTCCAGCAGCCGACAGAGGACAGCTTTGATCACATCTCCTCTGTGACGTCATAAGGTGAGATTTATATGTAACCAGCCTTCGGCAGAAGCAGACTTATACAAAGAAAACGAACGTCTGAAAACAGCCTTTATTCAGTAAACGCAGACGTTGCACCGCTTGACAAAATAATTTTCCCGTACAGTGAAAAAATATGTTCACTCCGACTTGAGGGCAGTTCAGAAATAGGGTACAATCGTCAATATTCTCCGATGAGAAAGGAGCGCCAGCTTGCGGATCTGACCAATCAGAGTACAGTAAGTGACTAACGTGATTAGAACACTGAAGGCCACCGACAGACTGGACAGAATTCAGATCACATTTCTGTTTGAAAACACGGACGTACAATCACATAAGCATCGAAAATATGGCAAGTCATTTTAGTATTTTACGGACATTTACATTATAGATATCTAAAATTCATTGGACGAGTCAAAATTCTAATTTGAGGCATCGGAAAATACATTTTATCTAATGTTTGATATCAGTACATTCTGACTAGAATAAACGCCCTACTGTATAAATTGGATATAGTCACAGTTTTAAAATGTAAATCAAGGATATCGCCGTGTAAAATACGTCGAGTAGAAATTCTAATTCAAGATCTTTTTACTGCAGAATTCTACAAGTCAGTCCGTGTCAAAATTCAGTCAGAAACAGGATGTCTGAAATGTTTTTTTTTTAAAGATGAGCGATCAGGTTCAACCAGCAGCAACCAGGAATTTTAACAAGCCCTAATTTACTTTTGAGGTAACATCCACTGTATTTCTGACCAAACACATTTCTTGAATTATCATTCTGACAAGACAAACTATAGTTTAAGATATCTGAAATTCATGTGTAACCTCACAATGCTAGCTAGCAATTTTGGCGCTAGCTGCCATTAACCGTGTTGCTAAATTCATGCTAACAGCTAATAAATATGAAAACGTATACCATCGGTTATCGTGGAGTTAAGCTCACATTCACCTCTAGTTCAGTTTTTTTCCAAGAGTTTCACTAAATTGTTTTCACAGTATTTTCTAGCATCCATGCTAACATTTGCCGTCATTGCTAATCCAAACAGACCTGAAATGTGTTTGGAGTTTTGTGATTTGATTAGTCAGAATTCTAATCCAGATATCTGGAATAAAAAGAATTTAATTACAGCCTTCTGAAATGATCATTATAGACCTTGCGTTACACTATACTAGTCAGATTGTAATGAGAGAGATAACTTACACTGAGTGATGGCTCTCACTGTAAGTGAGACGAAACATTTGCTGGTCTTTCTGAGCCCACTAGATGGCGGTATCTGTTCAAAAACGGGTTCAAATCACATTGCACTTCAGTTTGCTTTGAACCCTTCTTTGAAAAGATACTGCCATCTGGTGGGCTCAGAAAAAAACAGCTAATGTTTCAAGAGGCCTCATTTGGCCATCACTAGTGATAGGGTAATGACTTGTCAAAATTCATTTTGAGATATCCAAGATGCAGTTACAATCAATTACACGTCAAAATGGCTTGCCATACAGATTCAAAAATGCCTTGTTGAATTGTAGGTAAAATGCAAAGCAGACGGTATAAAACAAGTTAATTTCGCAAAGGTACACCGTTATCGTCATCATCGACGACAAGTAAACGTCAATTACAACAGTTATATCAAGAGCAGCAAGAAGACCCCACGCTTCAGCATCGACGGAGCTTGACCCAATTTCTGATTGGCACATTAGTGTCCATACAGGCAGAGGGAGGGACAGTAGCTGCTGCCCACTCTTGAATGGCTGCAAGTGGCTGAAACCCGCCCACTATCCAGCCTGATAAATGGGCTACTGGCTGTGCTTATCGAGGACGGAAACGGACAAATAAGGCAGAGGAGATGAGCTGCTTTGGCGACAAGGTCTGGCACCTCTAGAAGACGTAGATCTTGTCTCTCTGGACAGTGTCGAGGTCGTCGTCCATGGTCAGGAGGACCTGACAACAGCAGAGATAATGGGTTGGTGCACAGGGAAAGGTGGAAAATCTTCTGTTTGCATGCCTAGTGAGAGCCTTCACTGTTTAAAAAACAAAACAAAAATGACAGGAACTCTGCGGATGTGGCTCAAGTTTTAAACGGGCACGAAGCAGATTTGCCAGACAGAGGAACTGAGCTTGAAAAGGTGTGCAGCAGGTTAGGGTGATAAAGGATACAGATGGAAATGTGCTGACAAACGAGGAGCGTGCTGGGAAGGTGGAGAGAGTATTTTGAGGAGCTGATGAATGAAGAAAATGAGAGGGAGAGAAGAATGGATGATGTGGAGAGAGTAAATCAGGAAGTGCAACGGATTGGTAAGACTGAAGTGAGGACAGCTATGAAGAGTGGAAAGGCAGTTGGACCAGATGACATACCAGCGGAGGTATGGAGATGTGGACAAGAGATCTAGATCTGTGAGCAGCAATCATTAGACGGCCCGTTGTGCTCCACACAACCACTGACTGGACTGGTTAGTCCAGATGACAGCATCCCTCGAATCTTGATTTCATCTGATGTCACACTGCCTCAGTTGCTAAGTCTTAAACATAGTTTGCACCCGGAGGGGTCATAGACTCCATGCTATTTTTGGAGTTACACCACTTCATCTAGACCTTCAATAGCTATAGCTAGACAGGAAAAAATGGTGATTGTAGCTATACACACACACGTACATATATCTATCTATCTATCTATCTATATATAGATGCAGAGAAGGTGCACTAGAGATGCAATGTTTGTTTTGAGAATGCAGATGGAGAAGTACAGATAAGGCCAGAAGGAGTTGCATTGTGTGTTAGGTTCTTTAGAGAAAACTTATGACAGGGTTCTCAGAGAAGAAGTGTGGTTTTGTAGAACTTGAATTATGCTCGTGCACTCGCTGCCTGCACAGGAAAATCATACCAGGAAGGATCCAAACATGGCGATGGAGGAGAGGAAGTGCCAAATGTCGTGGTCGTCAAAGAATGACAGCAGAATACAGTCCCTGTTGTGCTCACGAGACTCAGCTGGCGTTTTCTGTGTGTCAGGAAAGACAAACGCATCGTGTCAGAATGAAATGAAGCTGGAAAGAAAAGAAAAAAAAAAGTGCAGAATTCAATTCTGTCTGCATTAATGTGTGTTACTGACCTGCCAGGTGCTGAGACCCTGGAAGAAGAAATAGAGTGCAAAGCCCCACACCACAGCTGTGAAGACGATACACACCAACGCCAGACACTGGATCCGCTCACCACTCCGCAGCTAAACACACACAACGCAAGAATCACACACACACAGTTGTCAAACACCACAGGTACAGCGACACGGTTTTTTTTTTTTCTCATGACATCTAAATTAATCATTCAAACTGGATCACTCGGTAACAGTGAGCAGCATAGTGTTTAAAAAATTTTTTTGGCCTCCATACTTTTTTTGGGGAATATAATCGGCCTCACATCTGTCCTCAACATAAAAAAAAATTTCAGCCTCCATACGTTTTTTTGGCGGTTGCCATTTTCGGCCTCCGCTCCACTTAGTCATTTGAAATAGTCACTCACCGACGTCCTGAAAAAAAGGTTTAGACACAAACTTGGGAAATATATAAATATTTAAGGCCAAAAACTGTATCATTGGCTTCCAAAAATAAAAATATTTTAATTATTATTAACAGTATTGTTATGTGCAAAAAAAAAAGTAAAATGTCTTCAAAAGTGGATCTTTATTCTGAGGGGGTTGGGGGGGCCATTCCCACCCCTCACCCCTCTGGCTACACACCTGCACAGCAGCAAGAAAACACGGAAAAACTTGTTTATTTATGTGGGAAGCGCTGTGGTAAAAAGTTTACTTCACATACGCCATATATCAGAAACACACCTGGTGTACATTTGAAGGAGAGGAAAGTGAATTTTTTATTTTTTTTACTTTCACTGTGGGTGCGCGTCGGCACAGTGAGACTGAAACGGACTGCTGATGTTCTGCGTCAATAAATAGACTTGTTGCGTATTTATTGCGAAGCAGTGTGTTAATGTTCTTTTTAAACATGCACTGTGCTGTGTAATCAGAGCGCAGTGAGTCCTGCGCACCGCGACAGGAGATGTGCACGGATTTAATGATTCGAGTTCCATTTATCCTAAATCGATCAATCAAAAAACACCTCTGCAGCCCCAGGAATGTCACTGAAACATGTTGAGTTTTGACCAGATTTTAAGATTTTAGTTCGGCTGCCGTCCGTTTATTGCGCTTTTATAGCGAATGGGTCGCCATCGGCCTCCGTACAAGGTACGAGACGTACCCGACTTTTTAACGCCACGGTGAGCAGATGCTTTGTCTCGTCATTTTCTTTGATACGATCAGACTCAGAACAATGTTCCCGAAACACGGTTTCGGTTGCAAAGGTGTTGAAATGTTCCAGAACAGTGTTTAGAGTTTGCCGTCACTAATTTCCAGTACCGGTGAAAAGTTTTGGTATCATCCCCAGCCACACGTTTTATCCATTTTTTAAATTCCGGTTTTACATTCCAGTTCTGTTGTATATTTCGTCCTGTGTTTGCCCGTGTAGTGGGCATCACGTTTGTCTCTGCAGTTGCTAGCTTAAGGCGTTAGTCGGCGCTGACATGAAGGCGGGTGCTTTTGGGCGGAGCGCATCAACAAGCGCACGACATTCCCAGAGTTCAGCAGGTAGCAGACAAACTAAATATATGTACAACCCCAGCTGTTTGTAACTTTCTGGAACCCATCCAGCAGGAGGCAGACACGTCTACAGGATATCGCACAGGCAAAATAAAGTCGGTTTAACTTTGACTGGAGTCCACGCACCCACTCACCAATACGTTTTCTTTACAAGCCCTTCCACTGTTACCAGCGCAGGGAGTGGTCCTTTGTGTTTTTGTCCGTTCTCACAGGCTGAGAAAACAAAATCCTCACGCTCTCCCCACGGAACAAGAGTTAAAACAGTCTTTGAACACAAAACACACACCTTCATAATGATGTAGAAGGCAAAGTAAAGCAGCAGGTTACAGATGGCGATGGCCAGCAGGTAGGAGGCAAAGTCGTTGGGTCTCTCGATGAGACCGTAAGCGGCCCTACAGACAAACACAGCGACAGACCGCTTTATTTTACCATCTGTCCTTAGCAACACTTGAAGCGGAAAACATGCTCCGTTTACTTACAGAGACCAGTTGACGATGTTGCCCATTACGAGCAGAACCATACGGTCCTAAGAGATGGAGCGGAAAAAGACTTATTAGCGTGCACGTTTACTATGTCACTCATGATAGTGTGGATCAGGTGGCTAAGGGCACATTCCTATTACACACTCCAGGACTTAAGACGCTTAGAAAATGTGTTTACACCATCATGTACTCCTGGAAACCAGATCTGAAGTTTATTTACATTTTTGACCTTTGAGGATTTTTGCATAAACTTGTCGTGTCCGACCTCATTTTCTTAAAACTGCATTAAAAAAAAAGGCTCCAAGAGGAAACTCTTTATCCAGTGAGGATTTTTTTATTTTTTTTATTTTTTTTAAATGGAAGCTGATCCAGATGTGACACAGACTTCACTGACACCACTAATAACACAGTAACATTCAGATGTTACAAATAAAATTCCATTTTAAAATGCTTTTTTTTTTGCTATGAGACCAATTTAAAAAGAGCACATGATTGTGAGGTCGGAGTATTTGTCTAAACCAACTCAGATACTGTGACTCACTGGAAACACTATAAAATCCACTGGCAGTGGATTCTTTACTGCTCATTACTCACAATGTACATCGGTCCACTGCACTGTCGAATACAGTCTGTGTAGATCACGTATATCATCCTGCGGAAAATCCCGGCGTCTGAGACAAAAACACACGGGCATGAATGAAAACAAACAACAACATGGAAACAGTGTTTTCAAATCCATTAAAAAAAGTCTGTAATTCTCTTACAACACATACATTTTGAAGTAACAGTAACACATAACATTACTGTAATGTACCAAAATTCTCAAACATTTGAGTTTACATTTTAAACTATCTAGAACAGTGATTCCCAAAGTGTGGGCCAAGGTACTGCAGGTGGGCCATGAGAGGTCATGAAAAATAATAATAAAAAAACTATTTTTATATGCATGTGCGTGTGTGTGGAAATTATTAGGGTGTGACAATTAACCGATATGAAGTGAAAATAAATGTTATAAAGCAACAGATCGATAAACAGACCCCTGAATTGATCTGAATGTGCTATGAAGCGCTCGATGGCTCGATTTGAACGTTATGACTGGAGTTGATCTTGTTTTGCTACTTCTGCAAATTCAAACTGTTCAAAGGTCGGCGTGAGGCTCTGCTCAGCGGTCGCAGGAATGTTACCAAAACAACAAACAAACAAAACGAACATGTCCGACAGTGGCGGATAAATGTACCCGTCTGAACGTTACGTTTGGTTCACAATTTGTTAATATTGTCGTGCTGGTTCAGAAAAGGAAAGTTGCTACACCAACAACAGCTGACTTCTTCTTCTGGGTTCCTTCTGTGCTGCGCTTTCTGTTACTGTATGTGGTGCTGCCCCCTGTGGTGAACAAAAGACGAGCAGTGGCAGCGCCAACATGCTGCAGCACAGTAGAGAGAGGGGGAAAAAAACAAACAAAACAAAACAAAAAATCCTGAACAAGGTCCCTGGTTTTTTTGTGAAATATGTGTTTGAAGGTAAACAATGTTGCTTTTGGCTTATTCTACAACCCCAGTATGAACCCAAAATATTTCATGTTTTGTCTGATCAACTTCATTTCATTTGTTAATATTCATCCATTCCTGCATTTTACGCCTGCAACACATTTCAAAAAAAGGTAGGGCAATTTATTCTAAATATAAGAATTAAATCAACACTTTTCCAGCCAGTTTTCTTGAGACAAGTCAGGGGATGGATACATGAACATTTCCAAGTCACTGAATATGTCTTGGACTTCATTTCCATCAATCATTAAGAAGTACAAACACTATGGGACTGTGTGGTAAATCTGTGTCAAGAAGGCAGTTCTCAAGAACTGAGTGATCATGCAGGAAGGAGACGAGTGAGGGAAGCCACCAAAGGAGCGTCTGAGGGACCTACTTCAGGACATTTTGAAATTCTACATGCTCTGAGGTGCACTCTAGCAGACAAATCCTGTCTGGTTTCTGATCAACAGAAAGTTAGAAATGATACCAAAAGTGATATGAACCATTATTATGACTTCTTCGACTCTCGCCACATTTGATGCTGTCAGAAACTTTCAAGATGGCCTGCAGTGCCATCTGGTGGATATTTTTCTTAACATCTGTGCCAAGATAAAGGACGAGTGGAAGTATGTGGACAGCGACGGTTACTTTGAAATGCACACACAGATTTACATACATAAATGGAGCATAAATGAGCCCCTCGACCATAAACTGATGTAACGGCAGCGTAACAAAACACAACAACAACAATAATAGTTTGTAGATTGTCTTTTTTCTTTTTAAAATTTGTTTCTGATTTTTTCCCCTTTTTTCTCCCAATTTGGTATTCAATTAGACCCTCCCTAGTTTTAACTCAATGAGCAACCGCTCTAACAATGACTCACCGTCCTGCCCCTGCCCCCCGGTGGCCAGAATGACGAGGCACGCCTTCTCCAAGCCGTGCCCGCCTAGCTCCGTACCATGACTCCGGGGCGTCCAGGGACATTTTACGGACGGCTCGTCCTGCCCAGTCCCTCCCCCCCTCCCTCGGAGCGGCGAGGCCAATTGTTGCCGCTCCCATTGCGCCGGCCATACTTGGCCCTGGGAAGACCGGGAATCGAACCCCCCGGTCCTCGGGGGAAGCT
>OMMV01184099.1:0-15209 GCA_900302635.1 Chatrabus melanurus | reverse complement strand
AAATCAGACAGAAAACTTGAAGCTACATGAGAGAAAATGACTGTAGAGATGAATCCATTCTTTCAGAGCCGAAAATCAAGAAAAAGGCACAGAAGCCTGGTCATTTTTTGTCTTTCTTTTCTTTTTTGAGGTATACATGGCCGGGCCCTGAACGTGGAGTGTAGTGTGAGTGCAGGCCAGTGGGGGAGTGGGGAGGGGGGGAAGTTGTGCTCGGGCACAGCACCTGGGCCTAGTGTGCGTACGCCCTGAGTAAAGGTATGTACTCAAAATAGTGCCATTCTGTCTGCTTGTTGTTTTGTCTTATTTTAACCAATGCACAGTCTGTGGACATGAGTTTTGTTACACAACTGCACAACACGAGTATCTTTTAATAGATACTTTAAATGTCAGGGCCAAAGCTTAATTTTGTATCAAACAGACGTCGATAGTGTGAAGAAAAAGTCTCAGTGTTCAGTGTGATCTAACATGCTTCCAAAAGGAAAATCGATGAATCAAATGGCACGTCTCCGCGGAGACCAGCCGTCTTGTTGTCATATTTCTCATTTTCTGTAATGGATCGGGCTTTTACATGCAGTCCCCATTAGAGCAGACCGTGCCATGTCGTGACATGGGAACCCTTCTAAACGTGTTAAGAGCCGGAGGCATTAGCATTTTGGACGCTGCTGAATAGAAGCATTTGTTCCTGTTCCTGTGCCTCCCTGAAAGAGTCTATTAAAGGGAGGTTTAGGAATCTCTCTGTTTGGGACATATTAAAGTTGGGACAGCATGAAGACAACGTCTAACAGTCAATTTTCTTTGGACAACTTTTGTTTTTACTTTATGGTTACAGGCATTAACTGTCTCCTCTGATGATTTATATGCGGACAAATAAAAATGTCACTGATAAATTACAGTAATAATGATTATTCTCCATTCCCCTAACTTTGACACATGTTTAGGTAACCTTAACATCAAAAAGATTGTGCTGCCTGTGCGTGTGAAACTTTACAAGCAATTACAGCCGAATACAAATATTCAATACAAAGACACGGATGTAACAAATCAGTCAGCTCTAAATTTGACTGCAAGCGCTGAACATGGGTCGGGCTGGACATACGGCCTAAAATTGTTATCACGGTATAATATGAAGCACGAACAGCAACGTATACGTATAACGGTATATTCTTTTTTCTTTACATTTCAATATACATGCTTGTGAAGTTTTAAAGCATTGGTATGGGAACTGTATGGCCGCTATGACTGTACTCTTAACTATATTACTACAACATATTTCAAATAGTACAAAGGTATTTTAAGAACATTTATTGTGCAAACTGATATAAATACAAAAAACATTCTCAAGTAACTTCAATCTTTAAAAGACACTTTCATGAAATATAATAAATATTAAGCTGCAGAAAGTGAAAACAAAAACTGACCTGATTTACAGAGTGAGCTTTTGCTTCCATTTCTATTTCTTTTATTAGCTTTTTTTCTTCTATTAGTTTATTTTATTTTATTTTATTTGTGGTGGATGCATTCTTTTACATTCCTCATATGACACAACGTGTTTTGATTTGATGTTTTTGAGAAGAATGCAACAATTGTCACCCAGCAGTTTGCAAATGATCCTTTTCTGCTCACTGTGGGCGGCACGGTGTCTTAGCGGTTAGCACTGTTGCCTCACAGTGAAAAGGTCCCAGGTTCTCTTCCAACCTGGTCCTTTCTGTGTGGAGTTTGCACTTTCTCTCCGTGTTTGCGTGGGTTCCCTCCGGGTGCTCCGGCTTCTTCCCACTTCCAAAGACATGTAGCTTAGCTGAACTGGTGACTCTAAATTGACGTAGGTGTGAGAGAGAGTGTGAATAAGTTTGTTTGTCTATGTGTGGCCCTGCGATGGACTGGTGGCTTGTCCAGGGTGTACACTGCCTCTCATCCAATGACCGCTGGGATAGGCCCCACCCCGTGACCCTTAAGTGGAATTAGCAGGTTTAGACAATAGATGGATGGATGACTGTCTAAACATTTAATGAAAATTGAGCTATTTTTGCTTTAAATCACAGCCATACAACACAGTTCAACAGTTGACTACATTAACTTTGCATTCACAATACAAAATCATCATTTTCTATTGTTCAATATATTATGTACCATTATGGTGTTAACTGCCCATTACCTTTATTACTTACAAACTAGTTCTGTCAGTTTTATTATTTTATTTTTTACACATAATTTAAATGTGCTCTCCCAGCATCAAAAAAATTCTAGTCCAGCCCCTGGAAAGAATGGTTGAAACAAAACCTGCATTCATGTTTTGACTTCATTTCTGGAAATGCATGAATCAAGTGTTTTGAAACATATTTGGCCCATTTTTTCTGGACAGTTTGAATGATTGGATAAAACACTTTTCAAGCTGCCCTTTGTCCTAAAAATCATTCTGATTTCCACTAGTTTGGACTTCAGCTATGTGTATTCTGATGAGGTGCAGGCAGAACTCAGCATAACACCGGCTTGTGTCTTTGAAAAATGATCACATTTTATCCACCATAATTTCACCCACATCCACTACCACCACACAACTGACCTCCTTTTTTCAAAATCATTTAAATTTCTGCTTGCACTTCAGTTCATGGGCAACTTTGGCATCGGCATGTTCTCAGGCCTGCCCAGCACGGAACTACGCACGTGCGCCTCTCAACAAAGATGAGAAGGAAGTGAAATGTCTCACTCCGAGTCACTTTCATTGGCTGTGTTACAGTGAATCATCGCCATCTAAAGGACATGTTTTAATCCTTTTTAAGGATTAAAACGGGGTAGTTGATTTTCTTTGACTTTATTGTTGTGACAGAAAAGAAACCCATGCCCAGTACATTTTTTTTATGAAAACACTGGGATGAAGCACTCTGCAGCACCATGATAGTACTTTTCTGCCAGGAAACAAATGCTAAATATACACGGGCCCTGTGAAACTGAGAAGTTATGATGCAAACTTTATGTTCATGGTGAGAAATGCAGCACAGTCATCAAACAGCTCTCAAGCAGCCATGAAATCTGGTGTGACAGAGTGTAATATTAGAAGATGCCTGCAAAAAAAGACCATCTTAAAAATGTGAACAGTCAGAAAAGCTTCCTGTGATCCTAAAAGTGTCTCCCAAGAGACTGATTGTGTCAGTACATGGTTGAAAAAAGAAATGAGGTCCTACCTATAAAATGTGGTTTTGTGAGAATTATTTTCAAATATTAGCATGTTCTTTATGAAAAAGATTTGGCCTTAAGAAAGACGTTTTCCAAAAATATGTCTTGAAAAAGCGAACTTGTGCTGCCCTCTTCTCGTTTTCACCTTGTGATGGTTGCATTGTTATTGTGAATTTGAGTTTGACTTTTGTCACCTTCGGGCTCCTGTAGCTGCTCAGCGTGGAGCGCCGAAGCAGCGGAGCAACAGACGAGATGAGCAACGAGTATTCAGCAGTTTGAACTTCATTTCTACAGAGTTTAGGAAATATATGCCTGTAAGTCTGAGAGCATATGTTTTCTGCCAGGTGTGTTGAGTTAAACGGTTATTTCTTGGGTTAAAATTGTCGCGGTCGCGATGCTAATTTTTATTAGCCTGCTTGCTGTTTCTCATTATGTGTTAGCATCAAGCTAACGGACTATGTGCTCGTCATTTTCCATATGATTGTAGCAGTTATGCTCTGTGTTATCTCTAACAACCCGAGCATGCATAACTCACACTTACTGTGCACTTCTTTTCTCTCTCTACCTTTCATTGTCTTCTCAAGTTTCACTCTCTGGTATCTACTTACATTTTTACAGAAGCACTCATTGCTTTGTATGTGTATGTAAAGATGGTATTCCCCATTATGTTGCAGTCTCCTATAAATTGTAGAGACAGTATTTACTGTTATGCTGAAGTCCCACTTCAAACTGCAGTTGGATTGGGATTCATTTCGGCTAAAAGTGTCAGCTAAATGAAGGTAATGTTCTGTAAACTGAGATACAATTATCAGCCTCCTGATGCAAATTTTCATTCAGTGTTCAACCCAAAAGATACCGTACTGGATTTACTGTTTGTTTCACGAGAAGCTTTGGGACTGATTGGGTTTGGCTCAAATAGAAGAAGTCAATAAAGCAAATTGTGTTTCATTCATGACCTTTTTAACGAGAGGATGAAATCGACCTGTCGAAAAAACAAATCTCTTGAACGCACTCACATACTACCACCATACATGCAATGCCAGAGAAGTGCTTCATGGGTTTCTCCTGGCTGCTCATTAGGAAGCCAGTGAAAGGCCACCAGAATTTCTCACTGCTGTTTGGTTAACGAGGGCTGTGATTCATCTGTGATTCTGTCTCATGCTGTGGTAACAACAGGATGTTTGGTCAGTTTCAGACCGTCTAGTCACCGTCTGGCATGTTAGCGTTCAACTTAACACTTTACACCATGCGCAACATTTCAAACATCTGGAAATGTTCATTCCTCTCTGTGTCAAATGATGAAGAGTGGTAAGTGCACCTTAGCAACAAGGACACATACAATAATGGGCTTTCATTATTCATTCATTCTTTTTCTGCCACTTATCCGGGTCCGGGTCGCGGTGGCAGCAGACCAGGCAGCTCAGCCCACACTTCCCTATCCTCAGCCAAGTCATCTAACTATTCCTGGGGGATCCCGAGGGGTTCCCAAGCCAGCTTGGAAATATAATCCCTCCAGCGTGTCCTGGGTCTTCCCCAGGGCTTCCTACCAGTTGGATGTGCTCTGAAGACCTCCCTAGGGAGACAACTGGGGGCATCCTCACCAGATGCCCGAACTACCTCAGCTGGTTCCTTTCTATGCGAAGAAGCAGTGGCTCTAGTCCAAGTCCCTTCCAGATATTCAAGCTTCTCACCCTGTCCCTGAGTGTAAGCCCAGATAAACAATGGAATACCCTCATTTCTGCCAATTGTATCCACAACCTTGTTCTTTTGGTCATTACCCAAAGCTCACGACCATAGTTGAGGATAGGAACATAAATCGACTCGTAAATAAAGAGCCTTGCCTCCTGGCTCAGCTCTTTCTTCACCACGACAGTCCAGCACAGCGTCCCCATGACCTCAGATGCAACCCCAATCCATCTGTCGATCTCACACTCCATCTTACCCCCACTTGTGAACAAGACCGTGAGATACTTGAAGTCCTCCACTTGGCCCAATAACTCTCCACTGACCCAGAGGGAAGAATCCACCCTTTTCCGACAGAGGCCCATGGTCTCCAATTTGGAGGTGCTGATCCTCATCCCAGTTGCTTCACACTCGGCCTCAAACCTGCCCAGGGCACATCGGAGGTCACTGTCTGATGAAGCCAACAGAACCACATCATCCTTAAAAACCAGAGATGTAATTCTGAGGTCACCAAACTGGACACCCTCCAATCCCTGACTGCGCCTTGAAATTTTGTCCATGAAAACCACAAACAGGATTGGTGGCAAGGAGCAGCCCTGGCGGAGTCCAACACCCACTGGGAACAGGTCTGATGCAATGCACAGAATGTGGACACAGCTCCTATGTTGGTCGTATAGAGACTGGATCACGTGCTGTAGCGGTCCAGGGACCCCATAAAAAGATGGGAACCACCACCCCAGTTTGCCAATCCAGAGGTACTGTCCCAAACTTCCTTGCATGTAACATTGTATAGGTGTGTCAGCTATGACAACCCAACAACATCCATAGACTTCAGCATCTCTGGGCAAATCTCATCCACTCCTGGTGACATGCCACTGAGAAGTTTTTTGACTACCTCAGTGACTTCCACCAGGGAGGTGGCACTAGATCTGCCAGAGTGCATCGCTGACTCTTCTAAGGACAGCATGTCGGTAGGGTTGAGGGGATCCTCAAAGTGCTCCTTCCACTGCCTGACGATATCCAGGTAAGCAGCTCTCCACCCTTGCTGAAAGCAGCCTGAGCAAAGAACGGCCTCCCTTTCCTGAGTCGTCAGATGTTTTGCCAGAACCGCTTTAAAGCCGACCGAAAGTCATTCTCTAGGACCTCTCCAAACTACCTTAGCAACCTCTGAGGCTACAGTCCTTCTGGCCTGCTGGTACCCATCCGCTGATTCTAGAGACCACTGTGCCAACCACATATGAAAGGCCTCCTTCTTCAGCCTGACTTCCTTCACCACAGGTGTCCACCAGCGGGTACTTGGGTTGCCACTGTGAAAAGCACTGACAACAGTCTGGCCACAACTCAAAGCAGCTGCCTCAACAATGGAGGCCTTGAACATGGACCACTCCGATGCCATGTCCCCACCCTCCCTTGGGATGTAGGAGAAGTTCTTTAGGAGGTGTGACTAGAAAGCCGTTTGGATAGGTTCTTCCAACAAATGTTCACAGAAAACCCTCACAAAGCATTTAGGCGTTCCAGGTCAGGTTGGTGGGTTACCCGCCATCCTACGCTGCTCATCACCAAGTGGTGATAAGTTGACAGCTCCGCCCCTCTCTTCCATTATGTAGTTATTAATACAAAACAAGGTGACTGAAAACCAGAACTGATTAAAATGCACACAAAACACAAACAACACAATCTGACAAAGAAGTGACAATGTACAAAATACTTTTTTTTTTCAAATGGTACATAATATCTCATGTTTCATCTACAGTCAAAATGACTGAAACCTCGATATTTTAAAGGGATTCCACACTGATGAAAGTCATTTACAAACTACTTCGTATCAATAAAGCAACATGTCATGAGTAATCTCTTATTATTCCACTGCACTCCAACGTCTATTCCAACATCTATTTCTATTTTTATTCATAGTTTCACTTTGAATGCTGCTAGATTTTATGGGTGCAGTTTTATCTCCCCAAATCAATGGATGCGATGAAATGTGCTTCACCATAGTGTGAGATCAACAGACCTGCATAGATTGCTTATTGATCAGGCTGTAATTTGCAGGCTTGCCATATTGTATCAGAAAATGGTGCACACTTCTATAAGCTCCAGATGGAGTGTGCTTTGGCCCGCGGGTTGGGCGGGTCCGGGTAACGTGGTCAGAAGATATTGTGGATGCAGGCTTGGTGGATCAAAAAGTGACAAAGCCAAGTTCAGATTACAGATCAGGGTCACCACAGCAGATGCACTACACATCCGCATGGGGATTTGTCACACGTTTTATGCCGGGTGCCCTTCCTGATGCAGCAGATATTTACGGATATATTACAGGCTCTCTAGACGGCATACAACAGGCTAAGATGTGATTACTTCCATCTTCTCTTCTCCTTTCCCTCTTACACACATGCACGCCAGAGGGTGCACTCTGCGCTGCTTGATACTGTCTGCATTAAGTACCGTAACCTACATCTCACATATCTCTCAGCATCCAATCATAATTAATTGTAAACTATAAACTAAAAAACATTTACAGTCTGGCATAACTTCTCAGATTTATCATGAGTTTGTGGTTGTGGTTTTGCTGAAAGGATGCGTTTTGTTAGGCTTTATTTACGAATTGTTTTGTCCCCATTTGGCATCCGTAGCTTTTGTTTCCGCTGCCAAATACTCGAAGGAGAATTCCACTGACAGGATGGCTGACTTAATCTGAGAAAAGTTAATGACTGGTGATGCAAACAGAAAGTGAGCAAAAAAGTAATGTTTGGAACAGATTTGGTCAGGATGTCCTGCCTGATGACACTGTTACAGACTACGCTATCTGCTTTGATTGGGAGGCATTGTACAAATATGATGGACATAAGACAGGGGCATCAAACCTGAATTGGCATTCATGCCGTGGGCCAGCTCCACAGCCTAACAAGCCTACTGTGCAAGTCCCATCAAATCAGCCCTTGGTGTCAGCATTCCTAAAAAACAAGATACCACTTGCAGCTAAATCGAAACGTGTGGATGATTTTGTGGACTTTTACTGCTCTGACCTGTGTCCATTTGATACTGCCTCCAGTTAGGGGTTTACTCTTGTGGCACAAGGGCTAATAATTATCGGTGAACTGTCATCCCTCACAGACAAACCATCTGCTGCAGAGCAAATGAACATGCAACAAAAGAAAAGGCAAGCCTCTGCCAACAAATCCACACTGCACTGGAATATGGAACTGGCATCACAACATATATATATAGACAGACGGCTTCAATATGACATCATATACAGTTATATACATATGCCAGTTTGTCACTGAGGACTGGAAACTGTTGAGTCGAGTGATTTCCACCTCAGAGTTTGATGCTACAATAAGGAAAACTGCCACAACCATACATGAACAAATCAGCAAGGAACATTCAGAAGTTCCCGATCAGGGTCCCAATAGGTGCTCTCAAGAACTATCCGTGGCTACCATGCACAGCGCAAGTGATCAATACCATCTTCGAGGAAAAGGATGCACCAACTTTGATGCGGGAGGTCACAGAGCAGATAATCCAATGCAAACATCTGTTCGCCTATTTGAAAAAAAATCAGGTAGGACGCTCAGCCTCCCATATGTTGTGGTTCAGGAGAGCAAAACTAGGTGGAACAGCAAGGCCGCAATGCTGAACCCCATCGCCAAACAGCACTGAAAGATCCAGGAGCTGCTGAAGGACAAGGGACAAGAATATCGCATGGAGGGCGTAGAAGTGGAGGTCCTTAAAACAACACCCAATCAGAAAAAGTTGGGACAATATGGAAAATGCAAATAAAAACAAAATGCAGTGACTCTTACATTAACTTTGACTTCTACTTCACTGCAGACAGTATGGATTTAAGATAGTTCATGTTTTGTGTGGTCAACTTCATTTCCTTTGTTAATATACAACCATTCCTGCATTTAAGGCCTGCAACACATTCAAAAAAAAAAAAGTTGGGACGGGGCAATTTATTCTAAATATAAAAATTAAATCATCACTTTTACAACCAGTTTTCTTGAGACAAGTCAGGGGATGGACACATGGACATTTCCAAGTCACTGAACATGTCTTGGACTTCATTTACATCAACCATTAAGAAATCCAAACAGTGTTGTACTGTATGGTATTATGTCACATATGAGCAGATATCAGTTCTGAATCTAAGTCCTTCTAAAACTGTAATATATAATGTTCTTTACTCCGTGAGCACAGCCACGCTGCTTTGTGTGCACCTGATCCCGTCAGATCTCAGAAGTGAAGCAGAGTCCTGATTAGTACTTGGTTGGGAGACCGCTTGGGAAGACCAGAGGCTGTGTGTGCTTCTCCATGTGGAAGTGGAGCTGCATCAGGAAGGGCACCCGGCATAAAACGTGTGCCAAATCCCCATGCGGATCTGCAGTGAATCTGCTGTGGTGACCCTGAACAACTGGGGACAGCCAAAAGACAAACCACAACACCGTCTCTACTGACCAAACCTGAAATAAATGAGCTGATATTATTAACTAACATAATACCTAAAAATGTCATTTTTCTTGACCCAAAAATCTGTATATCTGGCCTAAGAAGTCCACGTTTGTTCAGGACCACACAAACCCAGCAGTGTGGATCAACGATCTGCTCCATATGAGGGATTGATCTGATGGAATGACTATTGATCGACACCAGGTAGGATGGGCCACTGGGATAATCAATGACAGGAGCACCCTATTTCACACAATCACATTAGACTTAAAGTGGGAACATGAATCAACTACTGTGAGAAATCATGAAGATCTGCTTAATCCTGCTGTGACTTATGCAGAATAAAATAAATATGAAGCTTTTTCTTTGGTATTAGGGTTTGAAACAGTTATTTAATGAAGCACTTTATCTCCGCTGAAAGTGTGATGCCAACACATATTTTTGCTGCATTGTTTCTGCAAGGAGCTAATCACAAAAAGCTACTGCTGTTACAACAATAATAGAATCTTAATGCTTCGGCAGTAGTAGATCTTTACTGCAAATCCAAGAAGGTACACATCATCATTTACCAAACTCTGAATCTGAACAACTCGTTGAACTTTTCTGCCCATCTTCAAATTGAATGGCTACATGGAGCTAGAGTGCAGGTGCTAAAATGACCACCTTCAGTCCTGATCTGTCTCCCACTGAGAATGTGTACCACATTATGAAGTGCAAAATACAGCAATGCAGATCCCAAACAAGCTGGAGATCTGGTCACGTCAGGTCTGGGAGCATTCCCTGTATGACGCCACATCCACCACACTATGGAACCATGTTGTGTCCTGAACGGCACCCACCCAGGCAGACAACCGGTTCAGCCACACCTCTCCAAAGTAACCATCTTATCTGCTGCAGCCAGATGCTACATGGGCGTCGCCCTGTCCTTCTGCAGCCGCTGGGTCAACCAACACTGAGGCTGCTGCGTGTTGGATCATGCCCAGAGAAACGCACCACATTGCCAAAATGTTGTAGCTGGCATTCCCTCACAATGCAAGTGACAGTCCTCATCTGAGTCTCCCTGAGTAACCATTTGTTTGACACAGTCACTCCAGTAGTACCCAAGGATCCTCCAAAGAGACCTAGTAACTAGTCACCTTAGTTCACTGGTTAGCACCAACTCAGAAAAAGACCTGGAGAAAGGATAAATGTGGGAACAGTCCACTTTCTAAACTTAAACTTTTCTTCAGCACTGAAAGACTTAAAGGTGCTATAAATGATTTGTATCACACTAGTACAAGCATCTCAGACCAAAACACTGACATCCCTTTGGCCACTCCTTCCTCCTGCCCTCATCCACACTGGGCAGAAGGAATGCCAGTTGGAGTCCTTTAGCAGCTTGAAGGGCTCTCCATCTGGGAAAAGCCAGAATTTTGTTGATTCTCCTCTGACCACGTTCTTGGTCAGAGACTGTTTTAGTCACTGAATGTGGTTTCCTGGGGGCACAAATTTCTAGAAAGTCACTACTATCCGCTAACTACTCTCTTTATAAATGTGGGGAGGGGCAATGTGTCACAGGGCAGGATTCATGTGCACTTGCATAATGTCCACACGCGGGACTGATATGCACTAAATGTACAAGTGCAGCTGGTGCGGTAAGGAAAACAAGGACGGGAAAAGCTCAGGTTACAACACACACAGAGTGAGTGTTGTACGCCCTGATGCTACTACAGCTTTAATAGTGGCTGGCTGCTATAGTAATGCTTAAAATGTCATTTATAGCTCCTTTAAATTGTTTCTGAAAGAAAAGGTGTCATACAGTGGTGAATACATGATTGTGCCAACTTTTTTTGAAACGTGTTGTTTTGAAATTAATGTATTTTCATAAAGCAAAGAAAATAATAATTTAAAAAAAACTTACTGCATATGGTGTAGTTGAGGTGTTGTCAGTATACTAGTGTGTGGATGGATGCCATTGGCTTTGGAAACAGGGTTGTGACTGAAAGAACCACAATAACAAATGAATCATACAGATTTTGGATCCTCTGTTAGATTCTATGAGTGGTCAGGAGTTACTCATTGATTTTGGATCATTTTAACAGGCTTCTTTTGTTACGATGTCATTTCATTTTAAACAGGTTTTAGTTGTGATTCTGCGATCATCAAGTTGAGATGCTTTTGTGAACCCCAACAATAATATTGTCAAGTGCACCATGTTTTTATGTGCAAAACAAACTCAACCCTTTATGACGTGTAAGTGTTTTATTCATTTCTGCCTCAGTGATATACACAAAATTAAAGGTGCTTTACTTTTAACCATGTGATAAAGGCATCATTTACCAAATGACAGAAAGCGTTTGAAATTTGAGTAGAGTTGGTATCAACTTAAGGCATTTTCAAATTTTCAAGGGAGCAGAGGATTTTAGTTTTGTGGTGTTGCCAAATATGTAGTAAACCCTGTAGATAGATATGAAATTGTTCAACAAACATTTTAAAAAATGGCATTTGGCACCACTGTTGGCCCTGTTTTGGTACAAAATGGACAAAGTGTCCGTTTTGCATCAAACTGATTTTTCAACCCCCCCCCGGAAAAAACACAAAACAAAAAAACAAACCCCAAAACTAAAATTAAAATAAAATAAAATAAATGCAAATTCACACAGTTTTCTACACACAACATTAAGAACTAATAAATAAAACTTCTATATCTTCAGTTTCACCTTTTCATTTTCCACACAGCTGTTTGTCTCACGGAGTCACCCGCCATATGATGTATATTTTAGGGAGAGGAATTTGTGTTTGTTGTCATGGGTAAACAAAAAACTGATAGAGCCGCCAACCCAAGCCAGTCTCCTCTCAAATTACAGCAGAGAACTTTAAAATTTAAAACTCACCCAGAGGTGATGTCACAAGGAAATGAGGTTGCTCTGTTTTAGCCCAGAGGATATCTTGTGTTTTATTGGACTTTTTTGGGAGAATGCTGTATCAGAAAATGTTGTGCTTGGGCTCATTTTGTTCTGGAGAAGGTACGATTTCTAATTATAGCCATATGTTGTCATTTGGTTGAGAAATAGCACTTTAAACATGTTGCAAATGCGTCTTACAGGGTGCTCAGGCTGCCTGCATGTCCTCTGGTTTTAAGGCATTTAGTCAATTATGTCTGTGGTCAGTGTACAATTTCAAAAACACTTCTTTCAATGACATTTTAACCGCCGATACAAAATACTCACCTCTTGACAGTCTGCCATTTACCCCCCGTTCTAACCTATTTTCTGGGGGTAGGACTGACTGAAAGCGTATTGATTGGTAAAGTGTACATTTGGAGCAGGAAAAAAAGAAGGAAAAAGCCAATCACATTGACTGCAGACTCTTCCGCAAAGAGCTCATTTGGATAAAAATCTATACTGCCATCATAAAAAAAGGAGCAGAAACGAGGGTCAGAGTGTATCTGCCTTAGCATGTAATTGGAAAGAGATGGTTCTGTTTTTTCCTGTGACCGTGGGGAAGCAAACATGATGAATGTGCTGTGTCCTGACCCCATTGATTTTCAAATATTGCATTTATCAATTTCTTAAGAAATAAAGGCAATAAATCTTCACACTGAACCATAATTCAAGTTTTTATGACCACGTCTTGAATCTGGAAGATTTGTTTTATTTGCAGATGCTGATATGTTTATGTGGAATTTAAGAATACAGGAACAGCATATGCATATCCGTTTTACAGCCCCATCCCCCAAGCTAACTGCACCACCGTTTGTGCCCGCCCTTAATATTAAAACACAGAACCAACCTCAGCCGTTTCCTCAAACCCTGAATTAAAACAAAGTCCAAAATGAGCTTCATTTGACTATTCTGGGGCAACCAAAATACAATGGCGCACTGATGGTTGTGCGTTGGGTCTTTGTTCCAAATGTTCGTGCACAAACTGGGAAAGGAGCGGTGAATTCATCTCTCTTGAATTAATTCATGTTTTCACACCCTGGAGTCTCCGATGAGGCGTCTGAATATGCCGAGGCAGCACAACGGGGACGGCCATTAGTGTCCACAGCAGTGCGGCTCTAATGATGATGGCTGTGGACTCGCTGTGCTCGGCATTCTGGGCAGGAGAGCTTCTGGCTCTGGTCGGACACCGTGTTCTTCTGGGGAGATCCATCCTGCTTCACTTACAGGGTCACAACAGGAACCACATTGTTCCGGCCAATACCCCTTTGATTGACTGAACCTGTTTGTTTCACTTCCTGACCGTGGAAATGCGGATCAATAAATGGAAACTGTGGGTTTTTTTGGTATCTACTGTAAGTTTAACACAAAAGGAGTTCACACGTCGAGCAAATGAAATGGCAGAAATCAAACCGTCACCCTGGTTGTTGTCGTTTCCTTGCAGAGACTGAGCAGCAAAGCTCGGTCATCAGTTTAAGGGGCCGTCCTCCTCCTGCACAGAAGCAGGAAACGGGAGCCATGCAGATTTATAAATCAGCCTCTGTTTGGGGACAGAACACTCTAAAACCATTTAAACCACAGACTGAGCACAAAAAAGTCCCCACTGCTTCTGTTCGGAGCCCGTGTGAGGTCGCTTCAGGCTGAGCTAAGACTCCTGCAGCTACTGTCGGCCGACCGATGGCCTGATCACTACTGACCCAGAATTATTTCAGGATCGATCTGACTCCTACCTCATCTGACCCACCAAAGCCAGGATGTTCAGCTGAAACAGAACCTGATCTGATACCACTGCTGGACTGAAATCACTGTGGAAGTTCTAAGCTTGACAGTGTGGAACGTCAGCTGTAATGTTCTTGTTCATCCATCGCTTTGTGAGGAACATTACAGACACGCAGGTAATTTATGTAGAAAGTGTTTTTCTGTGGGTGTGCATGTGGCTGGTGTCTGAGCACAGACGGTACGATGGCGATACGGGCACGAGACAAGCAGGACTTCTACCTGGGAACTTTTGGCTGATGCTCTCAGAAGCCACATTTGCCTCAAGCACCTCAGTGCTTTTGTGCATGGAGGAGCGCAACAAGCGCTTCTGCAGTATTCCCACCCAGGAGTCAAAGCTAAGCTCAAACACTTTCAGATTATTACGAGCGAAGCACGCTCTTAAGTATGAATACACGATGCAACTCAGATTTCGTGGTCAACCCGGAAGAAAGCCAGAAACAATGATGGTTGTGAATGAATCACAAACGAGTATATTCACGTCTACATCCTACAGCGCCGTCCTTTGGAGGTCCCAGAAGAAAGCCGGAAGTAACGGCTATGAACGAATCAGAAGCGAGTAAAATTGCGTCTGCATCCTTGTTGCCATGAGCGGCTGCTTGTCTCGTAGGGCTGTCTACACTGACGTCACTGATGACGTGACCTGTGAGTCAGCCTATGACAGCGGTAACGCAGAGCGCCGCCTTCGCAAGGTCCCGGAAGCACACCCGAAGCAACGGTTGTGAGCGAATCAGAAGTGAGCGAAACTACATTAATTTACTATTTTAATTTTACCCCCTGGGTAAACAAAAAAGTTGTTGTTGTTTGTATATGTGTATTTGTATTGTTTTGATGTTGTTCATTTTTTCACTTTGGTCACATTGTCACTTTCTTGTTTATCAATAAAAGTGCAAAAAAAACCAAAAAACTCTACAGGTCCCGGAAGCATAGTTTTTTTCTTTTTTAAAAAAATCTTTATTGATAAACAGCAAAGTTTTTTTTGAAATTGAAAAATAAGAACATACAAACATGGCACAAAAGTAACAATATCAAAGTTCACACAAAGGCACGAGTACAAATGGTTGAGCGAAGGAAAGGGAAAAAAAATGTGAAAAATAAAATAAATGAAAGAAAGAGCAGGAGCTCATCTCAAGTTCTAAACAGATAGTAAAGAGAATAAATGAAGGGCTCTCTTATCTTTAGCAAATTGTAGAGATTTGTACAAAA
>OMMV01184098.1:0-10387 GCA_900302635.1 Chatrabus melanurus | reverse complement strand
CCCCCCCCCCCCTACTTCAATTTACTTATATTACACCAAATCACAACAGAAGTCTTCTGGAAGTGTTGTACACACAGACTAAGGTCAAGATCTGACCCATCCCATGACAAAGAAAACTCTTTTAAGAGGAAGAAACATCGAGCAGACGAGTCTCAATATGGTGGCCATCTGCTTTGGCTGTTCCAGCAAGACGGAGTACAGAAGGCACAAAACGAGACTGAAACGGAAAAATGTCGCAACTAAAGCAACCAAATGCTGCTCATTCTGTGCAGTGGAAAGACGACACAAAAGAATACAGAACAGCAAGTTATTTTTTTTTTGTGTTTTTCTGCATGTAAGTTTTCCAAAATTTTCCAACTTTTCACTTGTGTGCTGTCAGAAGGGAAACTGTTCTAATTTTTAAAGAGCTGTTATTTCTGTCGTGTATCTAATGTGTGATGCTCTGCAGATCAGACACTGTTTTGTCCTGATAGTTCTGTCACAGAAGAATATACAGGCTCCGCTGTAGTAGAGAAACTGATGGGGTGGGGAGTGGCATGTGGCTACAGTGTACTAGTTGAAGCTGTTCCAAAGCTGTGATAAGCTTCTCCTCCATCGTTTCTAGGTGCTTCGACTACACAGCTTCTATTTAGTGATTGGTTGGAAGAAAGGTCGACTTTGAAATGGGTTCAACTTTGAGCATAGTAGCAAAGTGGAGAATCTGAGCGGTGCATTTGGCTGTAAAGTATCACAGCTCTGAGGTCGAGCGGAACCTCTAAATTGTGTAGAAACCCAAGGGGCCAATCAGGAAATGCAAATTTCATGACCACATCGATGCTGAAACGACACCTTTCAGACACGGCGGCAAAAGCACGTTGTCTTCAGTTTTTAGTTATTTTCCGTAATGTGGCTTCCAAATTAGAGGTTGCTAAAATTGAGGTTTTTAATAAAAAATAAATAAATAAAAACGAGCACAGGCAATAGTGGATAAGAAGGCAGTAAATCAAACAAATCCAAAGGGTTTGCAAAATCAAAATCCAAGAAACGTCATGAATACCAGGCGGGTAACGGAACTGTAATCTGGGAAAATGGTTGGAGAGCTCAAGCATCAGGCACAGAGACAATCTGGCAAGTGGTTGCTAAATACTGGTGGTTACAGTTACTGTCTGAAGGATTATGGGATACAGAACAGCTGGAAATGCTGGGAAGAGCATAAAGGATATGTGGTGGTTGATCTTTAGAATGTCAGATGTGTGAGCAAAATTAAAGCAAGGAAAATGTAAGTGTGAACTTGAATTTAAAAATATACAATTTCTGGATTTTTGTGTTTATTTTACAACAGTGAATGCGAGACACGTAGCAACGCTCGTCCAGCTCATGAATCAAAGTTGGGATGGTGCAGCTTGCAGTGCCCCATTACAATGAAGTGGGGGCGATGGTTGCCTAGAAATTGGGAATGCAAACCCTTGACTGGTAAATGGACCGCATTGCTATAGGACTGGGAGGTTGCTGGTGCAATCAGTGTGTGCTAGTAGTAGGCAGCTGGGTAACTTGAATTCACCGGACTTGCAACATCCTAAATTATCCTACGCACCAGCAGTGCAGCAGGGTACTGTAATCACTCATGTGTGTCTATACACAAAATAATTCAGGACCACGTGAGCAGATTTTCTCCAAACATGGGAGGAATAGTCTTTGTGCGAGTGTCTGTAGATGCTTTGCTTTTGGAGCAGATTGGTCAAAGGTCAAGGTCACTTATGTATTCCAAAAAACACATTTCCAGGACATATCCGACCAATTGGACTAGATTAACAATGCATGTCTTCTTGGTCTCCTACTACCATTCCCCCTATATCTTGAAGTGACAATGCATCTAATCAATTCAAGTCAATTCAATTTATTTATATAGCGCCAAATCACAACATAAGTCGCTCCAAGGCGCTTCACAAGGGTAAGGTCTAACCTTACCCACCCCCTGAGTAAGCACATTGGCAACAGTGGTGAGGAAAAACTCCCTGGATGTTTTATGAGTATAGGAAGAAACCTCAAGCCGACCAGACTCAGAGGGGTGACCATCTGCTTTGGCCATACTACCAATGACAACAATTGAATAAGACAAAGCACAATTGTCAAACATGCATAGACAGAGGTGATGAACTAAGTGTCCAGGAGCTTATAAGGTCCGGTGGTGAAAATAACTAATAGTCCAAGCAGTCACTGGTAGGATCAAGGACCCATGAAGTGGAATGTTGCCAGGAACACTGTCGAGGGGGTCCACAATCAGAGGCGGCCAAGCCCTGGGAATCCCCACCCATCTCCTGGCCCATCAGCGATGTCACAGCATCTCTTCCAGCACAGTATAGTGTGCGCACACAGGTTATGCATTGTCCCTCCGATACCTTTCAGTAACATGATTGAGGTGCTTTACAACACCAACTGTTGCATTGGAGCTGATCAGTTATCAACGGATCGCTGTGAAAAGAGCATTGCCCTAAATGTGATTCCATTGAATAACTAAAACTAGAGATGAACTCGGTAGAGTGCAAATCTGCACCAAGGCAGAGTCAGCCAACCAACCATGTTAACCCAATTCTTTGATCATTTGCACTTTTTTTTTTTTAATTTTGAATTAATATCCATGTGTTGTTACATGAAAAATCGTGCAATGCAGGTGGGTGGGAGGGGGGTCCTGGTTCTGCCACTGGATCTGGATTATTGCCAATATTTTATGGGTTTTCCTTGGCCTGTGCCCCATCCGTCCACCAAGGTTAATGAAAATGGGTATGTGGTCAAATGGTAAACATTCCAACCAATCAACCGACTTGGGTCAAACACTTTCTTGGCAGATGCAATAAATAAAACTGTTCAATTCAATTTATTCAATATATTACGCCAAATCACAACATAGTCGCCCCAAGGCGCTTCACAAGGGTAAGGTCAAGCAAAGTGGCAGTGTTTCCCTTTTGGCCCAATGGAACACATTAGATGGTCCTCCAACAAATGAAGGAACACTGTACTGTATGTGAAATTATATATTTGGAATTCCGCCATCATTGGATAAACGCACAAGAGCCGAGCAAAATGAGGAAACCTAATTTTGCACAGCTGCTGAACGATGGAAATTCTGATGAGTTTTAGATAACGGCAAGGCCACAGCCCATTTTCCAGCAGATACATCTTCTCCCTTCTTGTAAGTCGAGACGAGCCATCGCCAGCAGACAGTCGAGGTTTGCAGGAAACCATCAGATCTAACAGAGATTCAGCGTGTGATAAGTCTGTCACCGCTCCTGTGATCCAGCAGCCAGTCTGACAGCATTATGGTGTGAGGCAAAACATTTAGTTAGATCCTGCATTCAGGCAGGTGGAACAAAAGGATTAAATTCGCTGATGTAGAAAAGAAAAACTCGGTAAAAAAAAAAAGTGTTTTGAAATGACAGAAAACCGTGACGGGAAATAATGTTTTTTGTGCCAGAAACACGCCTAAAGCTCCTCTCGGTGAGCAGGCGCGTTTCAGTGTCATGTTTAGTTAATCGCCACTGCTGGCCACTACCTGCAGCTGTAATATTGATATTTTTGAATGGTGTCTGTTTCTTTCTCTTGTATTCTTTAACTGCACAGTAAATGGGACAAACGCAGTGTCGTGGACGGCCCTGAAGTTTGTACTGCAAAATGTGCGCCATCAATTTGGCCTTTGACACGGTAAACCCGATTCCATGGATGTTGATGGACCGTTTAAATATGAATACATTTTTCCACATTTAGCCATAGTGATCAAAAAATATATCAGCCTACATGTTTTATTGCCACTTTTTCTGGGTATGCATGTCCAAATGCTGGCCAATAGTTTTGATGACCCAATACTCCTAAACTCTGTGTGTGTGTGTGTGTGTGTGTGTACATGTGTATATATACAGTTGCAGTCAGAACTTTACATACACTCATCATGGGCATGGAAGTCGTGGCAATTTTGGGCCTTTAATGATTTCTTTGAACTGTTCTTTTGCCAGGGTGGAATGATTGTACAGCATACATCATTAATGACTTTAAAAAAACAAGAATTGGGTGCACAGGTTTGAATTGATTTGGGATCTTATCTCTAATCCACACAGGGTCAAAATTATACATACAGGCTCAAATGTATACGTACACCCCCACTAATATTTGGTTAAATGTCCCTCAGCAAGCTGCACCTCGACCAGACGCTTTTGGTCAACAAGCTTCTGGCATAATTCTGGCTGGATATTTGACCACCTTTCTTGGCAGAATTGGTGGAGTTCATTTAGTGTGTGTTAGATCATTGCCGAATCATGTGGGTGAGTTCACTAAAATTTTTTAATGACGAGTGCATACAGATAATATAAGAAAATCCTTCAAGGCTGGTATTACACTGCAACCTTTATGCCCCGTCACCAATTGCACACATTTTTCTCATTTATCACTGGTGTCGCATATCCATGGGGAGAGTTTGACTCATTTGGTGAGGTTATTTTCTGTCATATTCTCAGAACAGTGAGATTTTGTTTGTGTTGCTCAAAGCATCAAAAATATACAGCAGCACCTCTATTGTGAACAAAGTAAATATTCATTGGCAACCTTGAAGGTGTTTTATAACAAAAAGTTAGAAAATATTCATATTTCAGTGCAGTATCTGGTTCTATTAGATATGACTGTATCTACAAGGTGGAGGTGGTGTTGATGTTGACAAGAGCATTTGATGCTTCACGTATCGCCAGCAAAATTTTTGGTTGTGGAGAACTCAAATATTGCATTTATCTGGTTTGAACTTGGCCTGGACAACCTTTTTATGCTTTATACAACAAAACTCTTAGGCTACCAGTTTTCCAACAGCATGTCTGGTGCAGGTTTATTCTTCTTAATTACACATCTATTTACTTTTCACATTGAGATGCTGGTGTTAATGTTTCTGCTCATTAATTGATTCAAGCGGCGATCCATCCCAAATATCCTAGACACTAATTAGCCACACGTGAGAGAACATCTGAGGGTTAGCATACGTGCAAGCCAAGGTATCTGTTTGCAGTGAACCAGTCATTGGAAAGCCATTAAAGTTTGTGATTGGTATCTTGATTAGTACTTGATTGGTATTGATATCTATTGATGATCGGTGGTCATCCAGGCATTTCGGTCTACATGAGCAACGCAATCTGCCGATTTCATTCTGACACATTTACTCCTACGCGCTCAACAATTTTGGGCTTTCATTGTCCCTAAAGTTTTAGTTGCCGTTTATTACATTTCACACAAGCCTTACAAAGAATAAGATATTGTTTTACTGTAACTTTTTCTGTGGATAAATTGCCCACCTCAATGCAGGAATCGTATTTTTTACTATAAACAAGTAAAGCCGTGATGGCGAACATTGGAGTCTGACGCAAGCATTTCATAACGACTTCATATTGTTTGTGTGATTTTTATTATTTAGAAATGAAGCAGAGTCAGTCTTGATTAGTACTTCGCTGGGAGACCGCTTGGGAACACCAGGAGCTGTACATGTTTCTCGTTGTAGAACTGGAGTTTTGGCAGGAAGAAGAAGAAGGAAGAAGGGCCATTATTGTCATTGTACATGCATGGATACATACAACGAAATTTGTCCTCTGCATTTAAACCATCCTAATTACATTTTGACACAATCCAACCACTAGGAGCAGTGGTTGGATTGTGAAGCGCATCCGGCATTAAAGTTGTGCCAAAACCCCATTCAACCCCAAGCCACCAGGGGCAGCCAAAAGGAAACAAAAATGGTTGGGTTTTTATCACCCCATGAAAAGACCGTCAGTGAAAGTGGGCTTCAAATCGTTCACTCGTATCATGTTAGCATAGGGTAGCCTAGCTTATACAGAAGAAGTCAGCCCAATATAGACCCTGAGACCCAATGGTGCTGGTGCTTTTTCCCGTGAAGAGGGTGAAAGTCTACGACTCCACCTGGACGGGATGCCAGTCCAACCAAGGTTACTTCCCTAGCCAAGCACGGTACCCATTTACAGCTGGGTGGACTGTGACAATGCAGTTGAAGAGTCTTATCCAAGGACACGGACGGGTATCGTGACTGGGAATCAAACCCAGGTCTATATATTGGTAGGCCAACTCCTTATCCCACAAAGCTGCCTGCTCTAGTTTTACACTGACAGATGGACTTTACTGACTTGATTGATCTATTTACTAGGACTCTCGACAAGTCTGCAGCATGTTTCACTTTTGTCCTGTTATGTGGTTGTCATTCCACAGACTCACTGGCTGCTTGTATGTGCATGACTCTGGCCCTGCAACCTCAAATTTAGCTTCAGTCAGGTCCATAAATAGTTGGGCAGTGACACAATTTTTGTAATTTTGCCTCTGTACACCAACACTATGGAACTGAAATGAAACGATCAAGATGTGCTTGTAGTGTCAAATTTTAGCTTTAATTCAAGGGTTTTAACAAAAATAACACATTTTACCATTTAGAAATTCTAGGCTTTTTGTTTATAAAGTCCCTCCATTTTCAGAGACCATAAGTAATTGGACAAACTAAATATAAGGATTACAAATCATCACTTTTACAGCCACTTTTTTTTAAGACAAATCAGAGAATGGTTGCATGAACATTTTCAAGTCCATCAGGCACTTCTCAAAAACCGAGTGACCGTGGAAGAATGAGACGAGTGAGGGAAGCCACCAAGACACCCATGACAAGTCTGAAGGAGTTATAGGCTTCAGTGGCTGTGATTGGGGAAAACTGCGCATAGGGCAACTTTCATCTGCTGCAGCACCAGTCACAGCTTCATGGTGGACAGACATGTTGGCGTGAGGAGAAATCCTGATGTATTACTTTCAGCATCGTTTTGACGCAGGATTCGACGAGAAATGCACCTGTTGCCAGTGGGAAGTGACATTGCTGCCCTCTGCATGAACGAGGTTTGTCTGCAAGTTGTCTTGTTGCCTAGTAACCTGCGGTCCTGTAGGACAACACCCAAGCGGTATTCGTTGCCCACATCACAAAATCTGCAATTCCAGAAGACGTCCGGACAAACGCAGTGTCTTTGACTCGTGTGGCTGAAAAACAGTTGTGTTCAAAATGATCAAATGACAAAAGCTGTGATTAGCAGAGACGAGTAAAGTCCGAGAGTAAAGGGAGCTCAAATGGCACAGTAAATACTTCTCCTCGCCTTAAAGTCCCTCAGTATGCAGATGAGGGCTCGGCTCGCTGATGTCTGCGGCTTGCGTGGGAGTTTGAAGCAACTTTGATTCCCTCAGCAGCTGGTGGTTTGCAGAGATAGGAACGACTGTCGAGACGCTTGATTCCAAAAGGACTCCCAACATGGGTTACTTAGAGAAACCATACCATTGCTGTTTGTCATCGTCAGCGAGCATATGGCGCTTTAATGTAGTACCACATTTTCCCGTCCCAGAATTCCGACTCTGGAAGTCTTTTTTTTTTTTTTATATTTTGATATCACAAGCTTTTTTTTTTTCCTGATGTGAGCTACGAGGTTTCTCCTCCCGCTGCTTCCTCCATGCTAATGTGGATTATGTGATTTTTGCTTATCGTGTTCAAACATGGCTGCTGAGTTATAACAGCTGCTCTGCCACTGTGTCCCAACATTAGCCTCCTTATTAGAGACATTGAGAAGTGCCTTGTATACGAAACGCAACGCTTATCTCGGCATTCGTTCCTTCTTCACAGAATGCTTAAACCTCTGTAAGTGCTGTGCACGGATAGTTTTACACAGTGCTTTTTTTGTATGCTTCTCTGCTTGTTTTCTTTTTGCTGGCAATGAGCATTTTCAGAATACCTGAGCAAGTGGAATTATTTGTCATGGTGACCTCAGTTTGATAAAAGATTATTAATTTTTTTCCTTTGGTGGCATGCAGTACTGTCAAGGTTATATTATGTAACAACGACAGGTCAGCAAGACTCATGTTTGCAGGAAAGTAATCCACGTCTGCGATAAAATGTAAAATGTTGTCCTTTCTATGCTCACTAAAGAGGTGAATCGCAGCGGAACAAACTCATAATTTAAGTACAAGTGCTAGTTGTCCCCCGTCGCCTCGGTGGGGGAACATAGAAATGCTCTCCGTCCGTGTGTGCGTGTGTCCAGGTGAAACGCAGTACTCGCAATAACTTTCCATACATGCAGTGCACGGCCACCAAATTTGTACCACAGATGCGTCCCATCCAGGTCTTGGAGGAGTTCGATGATGAGTGACCTTGATCTACTTTCCAAGTTCACAGAGCAAAAAAAAAATTTAAAAAAAATCTACTCGCAATAACTTGACATACATTCAGTGTACGGCCACCAAATTTGAACCACAGATGCATCCCATGGAGGTCTTGGATGAGTTCAATGATGAGTGACCTTGACCTACTTCCCAAGGTCACAGAGCAAAAAACCCAAAAATGACGCAATAACTTTCTATATTTAGCATTGTGAAATCCAGGTTGAAAATATGTTCCTACTAGCTCGGCTATGGGGGCTTCCCCTTTGGCTAACCTTGTAGAGCATTGGTCTCAAGTATGAGAAATCTGGGTTCAAATCCCACCGGAGCAACAAAAAGATATGTCACTCATATGTGACGGAAGTTAGGGTTAAAAGTTGATTTTAAAAGTTGTTTAGTTGGATTTCTCATCTCAAAAAAACATATAGTTAGACAACAAAATTGTTCAAATCAGACAAGTTTTAGGGTATTGGTAAATTGGACCCCAACAAAAAGTGCACTGACCTTTCCACGTTTCTGGTCATAGTGATGTAACAGAAGGTCGGAGATAGGTCAAACTATATATTTTTGGATTATGCGTGACAAGATGATTAATTTGATAGACATTTTGAAGGGATTGGAATTTTGATCCCCAGTTGACCCCATTTTGACCCCTAGCAAAAATTGCTGACCTTTATGAGAGGGATACCCAAGTCAAATTTGTTTAATATCCTTCAGGCAACCCAAAACCACTTTCAAACTTTGGTCCCCATGAAAGTGTCACAGGACATTAAGATTGTTGTTCCACTAAAATTGTTCCTGGTGTGCAGTTGAGCACCTTCCTGGTCAGAAATGATGTGTGAATGGGTGAATATGAGCTTCTGCCTCAGATGGAAAAGTGCTTTATATGTGTAGTCCACTTATATTTGGAATATTTTTTTATTTCTAAGTGCAGTAGATGATGTTTGGTGTCAAGTTCTGGCCGCCGTTGCTCGACTTAAACTTGTGAAAGGGACAATACAACTCTTCTCCTTGAAGAATCGAGTCTTAGCTGATAGGGATCACATGATACACTGGGTATGGACAATGGCGTTTGGGGCACGTTATGTGAAAGTTGGCTCCCTGAACTAGCTTGTGCTCAAATGCTCGCATTTCCTGCTCCAGTCTTAGCATTTGTTTTTAAAGCACTTTCTGCACTTTTCTATTCACAGCGTGGTGTAGCTATAAATAACCCCACATCACTGCTGCGTCTTTAAAGCTACAGGATTCCATTCCTCATATTTCAAAGCTGTTTGGAGCTATTTTCTAGGCAGTGAATGCAGCATCACAAAGGCTTCATGAAAAGTCCAGATTAGGTGTGGAGAAAAAAAAGAGAGAGATGGGAGTGAAAAGGCTCTAATCTGCCGCTGACGTCACTGTGGATGGGCTGAAGTGTGCAGATGGAAGTCGGGGAGGATTGTGTGGGCTGTGAATCTTATTACGGATTACGTCCTCCTGTGCGTGACGACTTCCTCCATATGAACTGAGACTTTCCTCACTCGAGACAGCATCATGAAGACGTCAAGCGTCAATCACGTGGCGAGGTTTTAGTGAAGTTTGTATGATAGCCTCGAACCACCTGTCTTTTATGATAACATTTGAAACTTTGATCCGCCACAGAAGTTGTCACGTAAGTATTAATCTTCTGGTTGCATGACATGAATTCTACAGTAACAGAAACAGCACTTGCATTTGGAGCTCGGCTGCTGCAAAAGTGATGCTTTTTGATCACTGTGTTTCACCACTGGGCAGAGTAGGTAGCTCAGTGGGATGAGGAGTTTGGTCACCAATATGTAGACCTGGGTTAGATTCCTGGCCACGCTACCTGTTTGTGTCCTCGCACAAGACACTGCACCTGCATTGTCTCAGTCCTCTCAGCTGTAAATTACTACCAGTAGTGGGGCAGCTAAGTGCATTTTTTGGCCGAATCGTTCACTTTGTGATGCAAGCACCAAATTTGGCATGAACAATGTCCAGAATTGACTCTTTCATAAAACCCCATTAGCCATTCAAAAATCCAAGATGGCCACCATATTTTCCAAGATGGCATCCGGACAAATGTAAAATCCTTCAATCATATTGAAACATATACCATATTATTCACCTGTTAAAAGTTTTAATCGCAATGTTATACGCAATATCAAATAATGAATTCAAAAGTAGTGTATAGCAC
>OMMV01184092.1:4796-15171 GCA_900302635.1 Chatrabus melanurus | reverse complement strand
GATCCTCCCAAACAAACCATCTGGCCTTGCCATCCCCTCACACAAGGCGCTCTCGGTCCAACCTTTTCTCCGTTGTGGTCCCGAAATGGTGGAATAGGCTACCAGTTGCTGCGAGAGTGGAGACATCCCTCTCTGCCTTTAAGAAGCTCGTGAAGACTCTCCTTTTCCGAGAGTACTTCCCTTCATAACTATCTAACCTCCACTCACCCACACTGTCCTGTAACCTGGTTATACTAACACGCTACACCTCGCTTACTCTGTTTTCCTGCATTTCTGTAAGCTTGTTTATGTCCTCTTCTGTAAGTCGCTTTGGATAAAAGCGTCTGCCAAGTGCAATGTAATGTAATGTAATGTAATATGTAACACCTGAAATGTACACTAAATTGTACCTCTACAATCTACACAAAGTGGAATTGAGGAGCTACATATATAAATCTATTTAATATTAAAAATAAATAGAACAAAGGAGCAACTTGTATATGTGGTGCACAGACTGTGATATTGGACACCTCGGATAAGTGTACTGCCCTCTATGGTGTGTACTGTTTCTCTCCCTAGACATCAAAGGTGTGCAGATGTCCGCCCATTGGTTGATATCCTGCTGTAGTGAATTAAACATGCTGAAATAGCCCATACAGAATTGACATGGAATTATCTGACAGGTGAAATGGAAAAAAAGCATCAGTTTGAAAAGGGAAATCATTGGCCCTAAGTCCACGACGACTGCATATAATGCCCCAGTTCGTCGGCCGTTCATAGTGTACACTGATCTACAGCATAGCACACCACACTGCTTGCAGAGTAGCGCAGGTCCAATACCAACCGTGCTAAACATGATGTGTGGCACATGATACCACGTAATCTGTATCTGCAGCAACAAAATGGTGGAGACAGATGCTCTACATACCTGTGTATGTCTTACAGTGACCCAGGTGGAGGCACACCTCTGCAACATGCGGACCCGGTTTGTGAAGTTGCTGAAACGCAGGTCCGGCGCACCCAACATCACACTATCCTATAAAGACCAGAAGATACTGCACCGGTATCAATTTCTACGACCACATATACAGCGGTACAAGACAACCGCAACACACACTGTAAGTATGACGGACAGTGTACGCCAGTAACATGTGTGTCATATAGCACAGTCATGTTGCCTCCAGTGTCCTAGCAGTAGTACTGTTGTGCAATGACTGCCACTGTACCTATGCACCTGCAGTTCCCTGGTGTACAGCCCGCCCGCGACACCGATGACGACGACAATGATGATGTAGGGAGCTACTGTCAGCAGCAGAGAGGCAAGGGGAGGGCCGCACAGCCCTGCACCCCCCTGCACCAGCTGTACAGGCGGGCGAGGACAACTCCATGGCGGAGGTAACACACATACTACAGGATAGGCAGCTATCCATGTACATAACACACATGTAACCACGGTCAACCACATAATGCCACATGTAGGCCGTCCCCCTCATCCGTCCTCCTGTCATCTGCATATGTATATGTTTATATGTTGCAGCTGGTACAGCAGGTCAGGACCCTCATCGCCACCATCATGCTGCCGACTCGGAACGACCACGAGCAGACGGTGAGGGAGTTCTACCTTTAACTGGAGTGCCAGCTCCTCCGCGTCCCGGAGCCTGCATGTGATGACTGCAGCCTGGAGCTCCTCCATGTGACCAAGCGCCACAGGGCCAGCCAGCAACAAGCCATGGCACAGCAGCCATCCCAGCAGGTACAGTATACCCATACATATGGCCGGTGTCAGCAGTGTCTGGCAGGATACAACCGTAGGACACATGACAACAGCGTCAACACATGATGTATATCATAATGTGATAGCCCTCACATATTCCCCTCTCTGTCACAGGTGTGTCATGGAGACCTGCAGCAGCAGCCTTGTCACTCCCTGCAGCAGCAGCCTGGACACTCCCTGCAGCAGCGGCCTGGTCACTCCCTGCAGCAGCGGCCTGGTCACTCCCTCTAGCAGTGGCACCGCAGTCACTCCCTGCAGCGCCGCAGTCGCTCCCTGCAGCAGCCCGTCCACGTCCTGCAGCAGCCCAAAGACGTCCTGCAGCAGCCCGCCCGTCATCGCCAGCAGCCCGCCCATGTCCCTCTGCGGCCTGTGCCCTTCCACCTGCCAGGCCCCACCCGGCAGGCCGGCACACCGACCTACACCCACCACACCACAGTCAGCAGTGGCAATATGGGACCCGTACCAAACACCAGCCTGTCTCTGGACAGTACACTGTCCACAATATTCACCGCCACACCCGTCCACCAGCATGTCCTCATGCCCCGCATGATGGCTGCCACTGCCTCCGACACCACAGCCCCACTACCAGACTCAGAGGACGAGGAGGACTCCAACGAGTAGTGCTGCAGTTCTAGCCTTCCCACAACACGCATTGGTGCATATGTGATAGTAGCACCATATGTGGCATGCACAATGTCCAGGCCACTATCCTGGATGTCCACATGGATACTGTGCTCAGCTGAATGTAGATGTTGGACAATGTACATGTCGCATGTGCTGTTGGCATCAGTAATAACATTGTGTGTGCACCTACATGTTGTAATAGGTCCTGGTGTGTGCAATGTACATGCAGGTGAACTGTTAATGTGTGTATGTGGTGTACATGTGTGCAATAAAACACGTCACAGCACACCGTCAGGTGGTACTTTTAATATGCTCATACAGGTTGCACATTGTGGTGATGGTGTGGCAGCTACCTGTTGGACACATCCACGTCGTTATACAGGCATGATATGTGGCACATATGAGGAGCCCCTGTCCTGTGGAATGACATTTGTTACATTGTTAAGCAAACATGGTGACAGAAATCCAAGCAACGAATGCAGCTTTGAATACATAAAATGCAGCTGTGAGAACGAAATTCAAGGTAGACATTACATAACCTATGTAATAATATTACTGTGAATCAGTCCTCTTTCATATCTAAGCCTGAAGTTGTGCTTGCATTCCAAAATCATTTGCATTTCAACAATGTTTGGGTTCCAGTGCAGGACGTATATGGAATATGGGGCAGGACCTATATGGGATGAGACTGACATTGACCTTCATTGCTTTAAAACTGTTCCTCTGTCTTACACTGCCACATGCTGTCCACTAGAGGGAGGTGTCAAAGGGCAGCTGACACAAACTGTCACTGTAATCAGCATCCTTCTCATGTCTGCAGCACACTGTAAAAGCTGTTAGGTTCAAATAAAGAGATGAGTCTATTGGTGGGTGTGCTTCGAGGGGCGGGACCTACACAGGATGATTGACAGCGTGTGGCTACCTGCCTGCCTTCAAAGCGGTTTGTCACTCACCCCCCTTTAAAGAGAAGAGAGGCAGGCCACCTGTTTGTTCACCCGTTTTAGTGAATGATTGCACACACACATAAGCCTTGTTCACACTGCCACCCAAACTCTGATTTGTAGCCTATCCAGATTGTATCCAGCGTAATTGTTGCCAGTGTGAACAGCAATACACCATATGAGATCCGATTTCTCCAGAACTGATTCAAACCACATACGGAGGTGGTTCCAAATGCGATTCTGATCGGTATTAATCAGATCCGTTCCAGTCTGAACGGCTCGGTCGCTCAAATATGATTTCATTGTCTTCTGCGAGTGACGAACAGGACGCACGTCTCCTCTGTTTTCACGCATAATATGGTATATATTTCAATATGATTGGAGGGTTTTTGCATTTCGACCCCTGTGTAATCCTTCATTGACCCCTACCTGGCTACAGCTGCCACCCTGGGATTGCTATCCTACATTTTTCAGTAGGCCATGGTATACTGAGGCTGGATTGTAAGTGTTGTTTTGCCCCCTTAGTGATACCAATTGGGTCAAAATAGGCTTCGGGCTCATGCACTATCTAACATTCTGTTAGCTGGTGACTGCAGCACTGCGTCTCCTCTGTCAGCCATGTGTGGGTCAGCATCTAGCAGGGTGGACCTACGATATGTGGGGCAGTATCCATCCCCCGTACGCATCCCTCGTATACGTCCCTGTTAGTCATCCCATCCTGGGTGGATGGGAACATATTCACCTGTATACCACAGTGACATATGTCCAGTATTGGGGTGGATATGGTACTACGTATAGGATACTATGGCATATGTATCAGTATGAGTGGGGGGATATACATTTTGCCTGGACCCCACCCTGGGTTACCAAATGACCAGTGGGTGGATGTGTTGTGTGACCTGTACATATATGTGCCACATGACATGCCTGCATCACCATGTTTACGACAATATATGGCTGAGGGATGTGCCATGAACAAGCACCTGTCCCAGCAGGGTGAGTTGTCCATCATTGTGGTTGTGCACACATATTAGGCAGGATGTACCCCTGGGTATGCCAGTTATTGATGAACACACACAGTGCTCCTGGTCAGCCACACATGTTGATTCACCTCACACATGCGAGTAGAACTACGGAGAGGTGGGGTGTGGCTGTGACAGGGGAATATATGTGGACAGTTATGGGCAGGCTGTATGTACGAGGGGGTCGGTGTTGGTGGATATTTACAGTGCTCTTGGTCAGTCACTCATGGTGATCCACCTCACACCTGCAGGTGGTACAGTGGCTGCACACACGCACTGCAACAATGGCAGCCGTGGCAGCAGACGGTGGTGCCGGTGGTGGCTGGTGGTGTCACATGACCGTCCCCACACGTGTCATACGACCCTATGGACGGTGTGAATGTCCATGCCCAGAGTAAGGCGTCTGCTGGCTGCTCGGCCAAGCCCACCATCCTGTTTTCCCAGGGCGCAGCTCCCACACCGCTGTAGTACCAGGTGAGGTACCGGCAGATCCCCTTCCCATCTGCCCTGCCCCTGTTGCGGGGGTTCCTCTGGATGCTGTGCAGAGGGGTGTCCTGGTCCTACTGGCGCCATTCCCCTGGGTCTAGGTCGTGGCTATTGGGGTCCTCCATGTCCGCTGCCTGTTGCAGGCAGCCAGGATTGGTGTAGGCCATGAGGTTGTGCAGGGTGCAGGCTGTCAAGACAATCCTGATTCCGGACTCCGGCCGCTACAACAGGCATGTGTGCAGACACCTGTATCTGGACACAATGGACAGTCATTAGGACATGCTGGTTCATAGGTGGGATGCTATTATACACATAGGACATGTTATCTCACATATACATGTGACATCACATCAGTGTACACACATGCTGCAAGGGCCCAATGGTAGCAGGACCCGCAATACTGTAGTGGTACATACCTGCTAGCCAGGATGCCGAACGCATTCTCCACCGTCCTGCGGGCCCTGGACAACCTGTAATTGAAGATGCACTCTGATGCTGTCAGGTGTCTCCTGGAGTGTGGCTTCATCATCCACTGTCGCAGGGCAAAGGCGTCGTCACCAACAAGGAAGTAGGGGACGTCGGTGGTCCCACCTGGCAGGGGGTCACTTGCTGGCAGACTAGTCGCGCCCTGCTCCAACGCATGATAGAGCGCACACTCCCTGAAAACACCAGCATCAGAGTCGGTACCATAGGCTCCCACATCCAGATCGAGGAAGCGGTAGTGGGAGCCGACCAGTGCCAGCATTATGAGTGAGTGGTAGCCCTTGTAGTTGTGGTAGCGACTGCCTTCGTGGGGTGGGGCTTGGATGTGCACATGCTTCCCATCAATACTACCAAAACAGTGGTGGAAATTCCACCTGGTGGAGAAGCCCTGGGCCACCTCCCTCCACACCTGAAGGCTGTGGCGCGGTAGTGCTCATAAATGGCCTGGCACACATCTGGCACTATACCGGCGACTGTGTTGGGGGCCACCTGGAACCCATATGCCAGCGACATATATGAGTCCCCAGTGGCAAGATGGCGGAGGGTGATGGCCAGCTTCATGCCAGGAGACAGCAGTTGCCTGCAGTTTGTAGTGGCCTTCTGCCTTCTTCGAAGCTCTTGAAGGACCTTGCATCCCTCTCTGCAAGGTTCCTCATGAGGCGCTCAAACATGCTGTACTGCTGTCTCTGCAGCAGCCAGTCCTCCTCCTCCTCCTCCATGACAGCAGCAACAGTCAGGAGGCATGCTGCTGCTGTACGCGACATTCGGCCATTATGTGTGGGACCCCCTCAGCCTGGTGGAGGTGCGACATTTGCGCCACACCTGCGCGGCATTCGCACGCGCCATTCGCACGCGCCATTCGCAAGCGCCATTCGTTCGCCTCGTGGGCGCACACATGACGAGCGAATGCCGCGTGCATGTCGAGCGCCATACATGAGCCATCCATAATCGTGTCACTCTTCCACTTCAGGGTGAGTGCAGGTGCGACTTGGCCAATAATTGCCTATTTCCTCGCAATCTCGCGTCTCCATCAGGTCGCCACCATTCGCCTCCAGTCGCAACCCAGTGTGATAGGCCCTTTAGTGAGACTCAGCTGAGGAGGATCACACATTGTGAGGGCGCGTCAGCTTTGACATTTTGTACATGTGGTGTGTTTCTCTGGACGTGATCCAGCACACAGGTCCCTCAGTGTTGAGGACCCCAGCGGCTGGAGAAAGGACACGACCACCTTTCACAGGCGGCAGCATGGTGTCTCAGTGGTTAGCACTCTTGCCTCACAGCAAGAAGGTCTGGGGTTTGATTCCCACCATGTCCAGTTCCTTTCAGTGTGGAGTTTGCATGTTCTCCCTGTGTCTGCGTGAGTTTCCTCTGGGCACTCCGGTTTCCTCCCATCATCAAAACCATGTGCATTAGGGTCTGATGCTATCTCTGCCCCTGACCAAGGCAGCGTCTCTCCATCTGGATTCGGTCTTCGGGCACCGGACTGTGGCTGCCCACTGCTCCTTGTGGTTGGACTGTAATTAGGATGGTTAAATGCAGAGGACACATTTCATTGTGTGCATCCATGTATGTACAATGACAATAAAGGCCCTTCTTCACCTGGCTGCAGCAGATAGATGGTTACTTTGGAGAGGTGGGGATGGACTGGTTGTCTGTCTGCATCCAGGACCCAGTGAAGGTCCTTGGTCTGGTGGATGCAGTGACATCCTGACCTTACCTGAGACTAATTCTGTCAACCCACCTCGAAATTAAAACCTTTGTCATAACTTATTCCCTGCGATTAGCAGGCAGGCATGTGGTTAGTCAACGAGTCCACAAAGTAACTTTAGTAACTTTGTAAAACTGCTCCATACTGAGACCTTAAATATGGGCTTCTGATAGATACAGGCGAGAACCAGTCAACCTCCTATTTTGGGCCATGTTGGCATCTTGTCAGGCACATTGACTACAACATACCGTAAATTAAAGAGACAGGTCTATGAAGCTGCTTGTGAAACCTTGTTGCTAATTGCAGGGTCCTGGTGGCCACTAGAGGGCGCTGCTGCTTGCATCATCAGAGTACATCAAATATAAATGGAGAGTTTTCATTCTTGAAGTGTAAGACATGAAAATGGTTTTACTTTATTTGGAAGAAGTTTGGTTTGTTGTGGTGCCAGTATCTGGACTGAGGTTTTGGTTTGAGCAGACCTCAGGTCTTGTTGCTCCTGACAGTCTTGGAGGACATGTCGTCTCTACCTTGTGAGGCAGGTCATGCATGCTCCCTGATCTGCTTTTTCATCCTGCCGGTGATAGCAGAGATTACAAACGTCCATCTAGTTTGCGACTCTCAGAATGTCATTCTTTTGTTCCGCCCTCAAACAAAAGTCTGGCAGCGCCTGTCTGCCTGATTATTTGACCAGCTGCCTTTCATTTACCTGACCACTTCAAAAAGCAATGCATAGTCAAGTCTTTTCCTGAGATGAGGTCAAACACACACAGTGCATTGCCACCAGTCTTTTTATTACCATAAATGTCAGTAGTTCTCTTCATCCTTCGCACACTCTCATTGCACTGGTGGAAATGTCAAAAGTACGTGCAGCAGTTTGTGCAGCGTGGCGTCCCGAGGCTCTGGACGTGAGCCGTCAAGAGAATGACTTCATTGTTGGGCTGCACTGAATCAATGCAACATGAATATTCATGTAGTGAGTGTAAATACACCACCGCATCCCTATAGCATCCCTTCAGCTTCACGCTCGGAGGTCATCACATATGTATAGATTCCGCTGTCGTCCCAGCACTGCCTCACATTGTCATGGCAACATATAGGAATATCTGATACAGTGTAGTTGTCATGCAGCAGCAGCACAGGAACTTTTCTGCTCTTTTTCCTGCTTGAGTCGGTTCCAGTGCTGCATAAGCTCTTAGCGAGCCAAGCCGGCATCTCTCCTCATGCATAATAACTCCCAGATGCATAAATTGAATTTGTTTCTTGACACTTTCTGCAGTTTTGCTTGTTGTCAACACTGTGGCACTTATTCACATGTGTGGACGGGGCCCGCAGAGATGCTTATTAAGGCTGACGCTGATGTGATTCCGTCAGCAGGCGCTGCCGTTCTTTCCAGCGGCCGCGCTGGCGAGCATGATGTTAAACTGGAGGATTGTGTTTATCACAGAGCGTGTGGTGTCCTGGCAAAGTGTCAAATCATCCAGAGGACAAAGCCGGGTGTGGGACTGTATGTCATCTGCATCCATACCGAGCACCCAAACAGGACGTCTCATTAAAGTCACACTGAAATCAAAGCATAATATTCACATTCTTAATATTTAGGTGCTTTATTTCTCTGTACTCTAATGCTGGATATCAAATACTCAACATTTCATCTCTGCATATTTACACTGAAAATTCCATACAGTTTATCATCTCATAAGAATAAAAAAATGCTTCAATAACATCCTGCACTGCATCGTTTTCACGTCAGTATGGAGTCAGCGACTTGCTCAATCTACCAGAACAGCTGCAGGAAAGATTTGCTTTTTACCATCTTCAAAAAATCAAAATAATAACAGAGGTATGAGAAGTTTATTTCAGAAGGATATTTCTTCAATTCCTACAGCTGTTCATTTTTCGAATATTCATTTGGGGAATTTGACGTTTCAAATACATTTTTATTGAGAAATAAAATTAAAGAAATTTCATTTAAAATAATAAACAGATTTTACTCAGATATTGTCACTAACTGTTCTTTTTGTGGTTTATATCCAGAGGATTTATTTTAATTTTTTGGGACTTGTGAATTTATTAAATTATTTTGGGTTGATGTCAGTTTAATAATATCAATGTAGACTTTAATTTCTTTGAAAATTTTGAAAATGTTACATTTGGATTTTCCAGTTATGGAAGTGCTTATTATAAACCTTTTAGATCATTTATATCAACGTTTATATCCACAAATGCAAATATAGCAAGAAGAAACCTGCTTTTACATTCTGACTTTAATTTATATTTTAATGCTCTAAAAAAACTCCCAAAATCAAAAAGCCATAAAAACCATTAATGTCTGTAAATGTTGATTTATTACCGTTGCTTTTTGTTGTATTTATTTTAATAGTATTCAGAGCGGATTTTATTTTATTTTTGATTTGTATGTAAAGAGTCAAGGTTACATTTTTCCTGTTTGGTGAGGTCTCTTGGCACGTTTTTCTTGGTAAATGTTCATGTCTTTTCTCAGTGGTTGCTCTGCTGCACACCGTCTGCTGGGTTTGACAACCCTCAGGTTTATCAAATGGATGATCATTCATATTGTTTATCACAAGAGAAGGCACAGGAGCATGAATCCCCGTCTTCTGTGACCAGCAATGACATAATGCAATCTGCAACCTCACCACTAGGTGACACTAAATCCAACACACTTTAGCTTTAGAGTTTGAACTCTAACACAAAATACCAACACGACATGTTACTAACAGGTAAAGGTAGCTGGTAATATTCAAGAATTTATTCAATATTTGACACCTAATTTGTTTGAGAAATAATTTATAATTTTGTTGGGCTTTTTTTGGTCTTGAAGCCATTGGTGACTGATGATTGTCTATATTTTTACTGTAGAATGAGTGGGTGCTGATGAGGCAGCACTGGTGTGTGTCTGTGTATGGGTGGGCGGAACAAATCCTGATCTCTCCTGGAGCACCGACAGAGTCAGAGCCGGAGTTGTCATGATATTTAATGCAGAGTATCATCTTCAGCTGATGCATATTTTTTCTCTCCAAACCCAACATGAAATAAAATGGTGGTCATCCCCTCGCTGCTGTGGAGGCGTCACGTCAGTGTGATTGGTCACGTTTGCATTAGAAGTCTGGATGAAGACAAACGCTGACCTGCTTCTCTCTGAATGTGTCAGCGCTGAGACGGGAACAGAACTCCTGTGTGTGTGTGTGTGTGTGTGTGTGTGTGTGTGTGTGTGTGTGTGTGTGCGTGTGAAAATGAGGCATCGTTGCAAAGCGTATTGATTGTCTGCATCAGATGGAAAAGTGCTACAGAAATACAGTCCATTTACCGTTTGTTTACCATGTTTAAATCTTTAGTTAGA
>OMMV01184088.1:0-12196 GCA_900302635.1 Chatrabus melanurus | reverse complement strand
ACTTAGTCAATATACAATAACTTTCATATAAACTAAACATCAAGTGTCTATTATAAGTAGTTCATGAAATATTCAAAAAGAATGTTTCCCTAGCAACCATTGTTTACCCTAGCAACCAAATCAACATTGCCTTGAAGACCTTCCAAAGGCCTTTCATATGACCCAAACATCAACTCTCTATCATAAGTAGTTCCTGATATTAAAAAAAGAATGTCACCCTAGCAACCATTGTTTACCATAGCAACTATTTCAACATGGCATAAAAGCCCTTGCAAAGACCTTTTCAAGTCTATCTTAAGTAGAAGCTGAGATATCCAAGAAAGAATTTTCCTGAGCAAGCATGGTTACCATAGCAACCAAACTAACATATCATGGAAGCCCTTCCAAAGACCTTTGATATAAACCTAACATCAAGTCTCTATCTTAAGGGGTTGTTGAGATATGACAGAAAGGTCACTTGGCGGGACATCATAACAGACAGATAGACAGACACGGGGTTGGGCTCCCGGTGGAGTATCGCTAGGTGGTCTGTCCATTACATGGGACATCCCACAATAAACATTTGTAAATAATGTTTGAAAAAACAAACAAACTGGAACATAAAGTAAAGCTTTGAGGCCAATAACTGTTCTGTCAACCAATCACTTTAGGCCTTGGAGCTGGAACTTGCAGCGAAGGAAACTGCGATTAGTCAAGTGATCCAGGAGGGGCGGGGCTTGATGGAGCAGCTGGAGAGAGGTAATGAAGCAAAGAGGAGTTCGTCCTTATTGACTGGTGCTGGAATAGTAAAATAAAGTGTATATAAAGTATATAATTCTTAAAAGTGTTGTCAAATACCACGGCTCATATTTGTTGGATCACGACAACAACAGCTGTTGGCGCTGAAGGAAATCTTCCACTTCAGTGTTTAATTGCGTTCATCTCATATGATTTTTTTTTTTTTTTTTTACAACATTATTGCAGCTGCTTGGAATTTTCTTGCTATTTACAAGCCCACATTTGTTTATTTATTCAAATTCAGTGTAAGGCGCCAGTACGCTGACTGTGTTTGTGGATAGAGTAGTAAAAATCTGTCAGCCTGCAGGGTCGCTGACTTCGTAGAACTGCTGAATGAAATGGAACGAAGAGGCACTCAGGATTTTTATGCGTTTACTCTGTTCTGGAGACAGTGAGCAGCACACTTTGTTAAACGCCAAACTTTGACCTCAGTACAGTTTTTATTTGCTTATATTTACTCCCCGTCCCCCGTTCTTTTGGCTGCTGTTCATACAGTGGACGACCTGCTTTGTCTCGAGCCGCTCCCAAACAGATGTTGGGTCTGGTTATCCCCACCATGGAAAACCATTTACTTTCTGTATTACGTCACCATGCGTTTATCTCCTCAGTGGAACATTTAAGCTGACTTGCTCCTGAATTACAAGTACAGGCGATTTCATCAGGTTCAAAACAGGAATTTTTGGTTGCTTTCAGGAAAAATAAAGGATCGAACTTGGGGTCCCTGAGTAATTAAAGCCCAAAGATCTGCTCTCTAGCCTCAGTAGTTACTGAGATACAGTTGAGGCGATTTCATTGGGGTCAAGGGTTCAATTTGAGCAAATATAAACTTGGCGTCACTGAGTAATTTGAGCCCAAGATTTGCTCTCTAGCCTCAGTAGTTACTGACATACATTGAAGAGCCCTTTCCAGGGGTCAAAGGTCAAGACAGACATTTTCAATCATTTTTGAGACAAATGTTTGCCTATTTGGAGCAAAGAGAAACTCGGAATTGCAGATCAATTTGGCTAAAGATTTGTTCTCTAGCCTCAATAGTTACTGAGGTACAGCAAGGAGCCTTTTCATAGGGGTCAAAGGTCAAAACAGGGATTCCAGTCATTTTCGGGATGAATATCCGCTCAATGGGAGCAAAGAGAAACTAGGAATCGCTGTGCGATTTTAGCCAAAGATTTGCTCTCGAGCCTCAGTGGTTGCGGTACGCAGATTTAGTCATTTCTGTCTGTTACCATGGTAACAATTAAGTTTCTTACAAAGTGTTCTTTTACAGCCTTTGGGAACTTGTGGCTTTCAAATTGTTTCATGTCAAAATCAAGATCGTGCAATCATCACTTCCTGAGATCTGATATATGTCACAGGAGCACGGATGGACAGACGGGCAGAATATAGCCTCTCTGCTTAAACTTATTAACTTATTAGTCGGGTCAGTCTGGAGTCACACAGTCAAACACATAACTGTTGGCCTGCCGCTCTCCCCGCAGAGGGTGTTTGTGTGGACTCTGTGAAGGCTGACTTAGACCGGATCCAAACTGAGTGGGACGCGTCTGAGCGGGAGCTGCAGGCTGCCCATGAGCGGGTCCTTGCTCAGAGCCAGGTCACAGCGGCATCTGCACAGCTGGCAGATCTAGATCAGGCTTTGGAGAAACAGGACCAGTGGATGGACTCCGACGCAGCTGTGGAGAAATGCGACAAGTCCGAGCTCAGAGGACTGAGCGGAGAATGTCAGGTAACCGTAATTTTCGTTTGATGAAGACACAAACAGATATGTAAAATTACTAAATTAAAAAGGTTATTGAGTTTATTAATGTCAGAAAAAGAGGTCTATAGAATAAGATGGTGTAGGACAATATGTTGCAAATAATGTGTGTGTGAGTGTGGAAGCACTCTTCTGAACACAACAATTCCATAATAATACATGGTAGACACTTGATACTTACACCACAGGTATCCTCTGAGGTGTAGATGAGCTTATTAAATTTTCATATTGTTTTGTATATTTATTTGCGTATTAATGAGGGTGAAATGATCTTTAGTGAACATAACTAATCAACAATACAGAGAAGACACTTGATACTTACACCATATGTAATCTAAATGGATATTAGGCTTGTTTGGTGAAAACATCTGCATATTAATGAGGATGATGCGATTCCCCCTGGTACAGCATTTTACATGGGATTTTAATACGTATAACTTAATGAGCGTTGTTTCCCCGCTTACGTTTCTTAGACCCGACTGGTCCAAGTTGCGGCACTGAGCCCACGACTGGAGCAGCTGTCTGCAGAGGTGGGATCACTGGGGGCCACGCCCTCTCTGAGAGACCATCTGGTGGTGGTGTCGGCACATCACGCCTCCACGCTGCAGCGGCTGCAGAACAGAGAGCAAGAGGTCAACAAAGGTACCACTACGCACGTGCACGTTAAGATGACCCACTCAAGTCCTAACAGCACCGCACCCTTCAGCCACTGAGTGACCCGGAATCGTTTTACTCCACACATCTGCAGGACCAGCAGATTTAAAGAATGATTTCTTTGTCCTCGCGTTGTGTAAATTTGACATCAGCTTTTATATGAAACCTTGGCCCGCCACGAGTAATAGATGTTGCCCTTATATGGCCTCCAGATGTTTGTGTGCCGGATTATACCTCCACGCCAGCTCCACATATACCTGAGGACGTGGCGTGAAGTGGAAGCGGTCCTAAAAATCAGTCACCGTTTTACCTCAGGAATTTACACACGATGCACTTTGCCAAAAAGAGTCTGTAAAGGGACACTGGATAATGTGCTGTGCTTATTATCCCATGTGTGTGCGCGCGCGTGCGTGTGTTTTTCCGTGCCTCTTGGGCTTTTATAGCTGTGAGGATTTGGATGAGGGCCAAGGAAAACCATTTTGTTTCTGCTGGAGGGCAGTTAGCCGCTCGCTCGGGCCTCTCTCCCGGTTACGCTCCGTCTCTGTTCTTTGTTTGCGTAATCACAGGCAGATTATGTAAGCGTTAAATCACCTGATAATTAAAACATTGACGGAAAAGGAGAAGAGAGGAGCAGCAGGATAAACACCGAGACAAAAGTGTAAGAGCACAGACTGTATATATGCTGGGCAAACCCATAGGTTTCCTGAAGAGCGGTTTGAACAAGCCCCAACCTCCGGTGCTGAAAAATGAAGCCAGCGCGGAAGTGAAAAAAAAAAAAAAAAACCCCTCACAGTTCCTTGAATAGCCACTTGAGGCTGACTCCAAAAGTGAGTCACTCCCTGTAGACCCTCATGTTAAAATCTCCAACTTTAGAGCAGAAATCAACATGTTTACAGCCTTGGTCTCTATAGCTAGTTTCCCCGTTCATAACAACGGCACACCTTTTTACAACTCATCAGTTTTAGCTATTTTAAGCAATGAAGTTATCAATAATTATTGGTGTGGTCACTTTGAGCGACAGCTAGTGTGTGCCGCTGAGCCGTGTCCAGCGCCTCGCTAGCTAGCAGTTACCGCCAGCTGCCGTGGACCAACTGTGTCTGTCCTTTCTGAGCATTTTATTATAAATATCTGTCTTCTTGCTGTGCGGTTAATTGTACGAACGGACCATATAAGAAGTCTGTGATCTAGTATTTCCGTTGAGTGAAATTTTACTATTATTTAATTTGTATGTTAGCACCGTTAGCACTGTGAGCGGATATTGCCAGCCTAAGTTCACTGATGGCGCAACTGTTACTGAGGTAGTAACGTGCCTGATCATGTTGGGATCTGATTGATCTTGAAGCCAAATAAAGTCCTCAATATACATCTTGTTACCTTCATTCTTCACACCTTATCTTGTTTTTGTATTATTGCAGCCTTGGACAGTCTGCAGGTTGCGGACGCTAACCTTCCAAGCCTGGTGGAAGGTCTAGAGGCCAGACTGGCTGTTTTGAGGGACGGAATCGTTGACCTCCCTACTGCTGAGGAGGCAGTGGAACAAGCACAGGTGAGGGGTACTCAACAGTTCGAATGACTGACAGATTTCTTAAACGGTGATTTAAACTTTTCCTGAACTTATTGGATTTCTGGATTTGGGGCATCCTGAAATTGTTACACCAATATGGCATGTTAGATTAATGGTGAGTCTTATTCAAGAAAGCGCTAACCATGCTTAGCGTTAGCCATAGTTAGCATCAACCATGTTATCCACGGTTAGTGTCAGCCACGGCAAACGTTAGCTGTGGTTGCCATCCAGGGTTGGCGTAAACCGTGGTTGGAGTCATTAGTGCCAAATGTGTGTGTTGTTTTTTTAAGGTGGTCCATTATTATTCAAACAAGCCATGTCAACGAAGCAGTGTCCTCATACTTAGCAATACGCCCCAATTCCTGAAATCTGGTCATTTCCAGAAAACGTTCACCATAGATTCAAGACTGCATGTCTCCAGGAACCATGCTTGAACCCAGTGGCTTAACTGTCCACCAAACTTTACTGAAATGTACCACATTGACCCGAATATAAGATGACCCCGATTATAAGACGATTCCTCTTTTCCAAGATATGTTTTTGGAAAAACAGTTTCTGAAGACCAAATCTTGTTTTGTTTAAAAGAAAATAGTTTTATTTGAAAATGTCTAACAGTTTCAATGGTCAGAAACAATAAAGAACAACAGTCCCTGTTAACAGAGTCTAGTGTAAAGACTGCCTGCTGTTGAGAGTGGCACACGCCTTTCTCGGGTGTTTGGTGCCACCTACTGTTGCGGATGTCTGACGTGTAAAGTCTGGTCCGCGATTATAAGATGACCCCATATTTTTCAGATGTCTTTTTTTTTAAGAAAGAAACACATATTCGGGCCAATATGGTAATTACAAGAGCCCCGCTAACTGACAAAATGAGCCGAAAACATACCAGGCAACATCACAACTAACTACAGAATGTAGTGTTTTGAATGTTTGTTACTGTGAGGTTATCTCCAAGCTGTTACTAATCACACAGGTGACATGTGACCTCTAAGCCAACGAGGCTTAATGTTCAACAGCGTGTGGGTGCTCATCAGTGTGATGTCTTTATATGTGCGAGTTGTGTGCGTTGGCGTTTTATTTTTGGGCATGTCATACATGTCAGTGTGTTGAAGCGCACGTCTCTCTCTTCTCGACGTCCTTCTTTGGAATGTGGATCTTTTGTTATCGTGGCAGATAGGGCTTGGTGCCGAGTGGGCTGGGCACATTCCGGGCATTGTGCCGAGTGCAGTCCTTTAACAGCTGACAGTGTGGAACCAGTCAGTCAACATGTCAACTCCAACATACAGTCCACCGACAGCTCCTCTGAGGCCTGTTGGCAACTAGTCTGATGATAAAGTTGTTCCAAGCTGTATTGGACCCCTTTAAAATGTCTGTAATCCTGGTTTGGGTTAGGTGATCGGGTACCTCCTGTTTTGGTGATAAGGTCGATCTGTTCTTCAGCTGACTGCATTTTGCTTTCCCTTCATCACAGTTTCTTGCAGAGATTGTTTGTTCATAACCATCTGTTCATTAGTGTATAATTACCTGCAAAAAAAACCCTGATGTTTTCATAAGTTTAGAATGATTCCTTCATATCGACATGGGAGCGGGCCCCCTTTTGGAGGTCGCCATATTGATACAGTAGCCTCAATGGGACATACTTACTCTGTCATTTTGCAGCGCAGCCAGAAGACTGAAGAAAAAAGAAGAGGAATCAGTGGTTGCTCCCCAATCCCATGTCTACTGGTTGCTAGTGCAGGCTAACAAGTTTGAGAACCCTCGTTTTTGTGTAATGGAGGATCATACATATTATGTTACTTATCACAAGAAAAGGCAAGGGAGCATGAATCCCCATCGCCAAAGAAGCAAAAACGTGGCGGGAAACAAAATCGTGACCGGTGACTGCATAATGCAGTGCGCAACCTCACCACTAGATGGCACTAAATCCCACACACTGTAGCTTTAATAAATGTTGCGGTTCAGCGTCTTCGTCAAAGAAAAGCAGCAATCGGGTACCAAACCACCAGCCAATGACTAAATTGGCTAAAAGTTCACATTACAACTACTCTCATGGGACACATTGAAATGTTTGCTTTTTCAAAATAAAAACAATACATGAGGCTGAAAGCTCGAGTTTTTGTGCTTGAACAATTACAGAAAGCTGCTGTAAGTCAAATATTGACAGCCGGGTCGCGCGTGTCAGCGGGTCACACACGTCCCGGAAAGCCACGTACTATCACCTAATTCTTTTCTTATCTTTTTCTAAACATCCGTAAACCATTGACATAACTTTATTGCAGTGCATTGAAGCAAAGGTGTGGCAATATATAAAACGAGATCGAAAGAGCTGTTGGAACAAAAGGGCGGTACAGTAGTACCTCTGCCCAAAAGCTTTTATTGGAATTCTTTTGCACGTACGTCGTTGCTCCACCCTTGCACATTAGGTACAAGACACAGTGTGGCTGCTTCTTAGCCATCATTTAATTAAAAACAGCATTGTTAAAAGTACTTGATATTGAGTTTGAGGAGCTGTCTACATTTGTCTCCGAGGCGGTGGAGTGGACTACCGATGGTGGTAAAGTCGGCTCATGAAGCCGCCCAGTTCACTGACGCTGTTGGGAGTAGGCCTTATGGAGGACAGCAGCCACCTTAGCTGGGCCTGTGGCTACGCCCTCGGGCACTGACCGCTCACCACTGCTGCTTGATTTCACTGAATCTGGGCGGCTTTGCCGGTGTTCGGGGCAGGTTGTTGTCCGTCATGGCCCTCCCTGTCACCAGGGGGCAGTGGCTTGCAAACAAAGATACTAGAGCTTGCGCAATGTCCTGCATCAGTTCTACAATCTCTTGGTCCATCTTGTTGTGGAGGCACTGAATCCCACTTCTGGCACCAATGTGATGACTGCTCGTCGTAAGAATGCACAGCAACACGAGATATCGTGTTTTTTAGGCCAGTTTTGCGCTTTAACCCACTTTTCTTGTCCACATCAGGGCCTCTGTTTAGAGATCGAGCAAACACAGCAAGCTTCAGATCCCGCAGAACTACAAAAATGGAGTCACCTCTCCTCCAGGGCCCGTGAGGAACTGGGCATGCTGAAGTGCATTGTGGGTAGCCTGAAGGATTATCAGGTAGACGAAAAATCATAATAAAGCTTCGTGTTTACTATTTAAAGCGTGAATATTACAGTGCTGTGTTCATTTGGTTCTTACGTAGGTGCACGCTGTGGAGGCGGAACGTTGGCTGGATGCGGTTCAGAAGCTGTTGTCTCGGGATGCCACAGGGTTACGCGACACGGGGGGTCTACAGGATGAGCTCAACCAGTGCAAGGTTGGCAGAAAACACAGAATCAGGATTTTGACTTGAATCTGTAAATGTAGAAATTTTTTTATTTTATAATAGAGCATTAGTTTTAATTTGTGTTGCTCTGTTTGGCTTTTTTTTTTGCCGTATTACGACAATCTTGTTGCGCTTTCTTTCTCTTTCTGTGAAAAAGGAGTATGTGCATGAGATGGAGTCAGTGGAAAGTTCATTAAAGCAGATGGGAGAGAATGTGAGCGCTGTTCAGGGGGCTGCAGTTCCAGGATTGGCCATGTGGGGGCAGGATAAGTTGAATGAGTGCAAAGCCAGATGGGAGGCACTCAGTAAGCAGGTAAAGATGGATCTATTTATTTATTCCTTCTGCTGTTGTTAATAACAATAATGCTAGTTATTTGTGTATACGTGGTACACATATTTATTGTGACATTTACACAATGCAATTTTCATACCTGTATCTAATTAAAGTAAATGTTCGGGCCCTATCTTGACAAGCTATAGTGCACAGTCTAAAGTGTATAGCGCAAGTGCGCTTGGGGTGATTCCAGCGTCACTTGGCTATTTACGAGGTGGTTAATCGTAGCACGTAGTTAGCCGCAGGGTGGAAAGGGGTTGAATTTCATCACTTCATTAGTCAGATTGCTGTCCGTCATTGCATTTGTGATCCAAGTGCGTTTGAAATTGCCGCATTGCTGTTTGGATGGCGGGCTCAGTGGCACTCCAGCATGTGCATGATAGCTGTGTTGCTGAACTACTGCGGCTCACATGAGAGAGGACACGGCAGAAAACTACTGCCCTTCAACCTATGTTCTACAACCTGAACCTACATTAAAGAGTTGTTCGTTATTTAATGTTGCTGGTATGATGTCAACATGACTACCTCCAGACCTTTGGTAGTTAACATATGCGGTCATGCTAACTGCAGGCGTCGCTAATCACCACTGATGCTATCTGTTAGCGTGAACCATGGTTAGCATGTGTAGTGAACATATGTGGGCGTGTTAACTGTGGTTAACGGTAACGGTTGGCGCGACCCGTACTTGTAGTTGGTGGGACTGCTTATGTTAACGCTAATTGCTAATGTGCGACCGCATAGCCTTCCCATCAATATAACCTGTAACTACGATTAAATAGCGGCACGCTCCGCATCCGGAAAATTTGGCAATTCTCTGAAAAGTTCCGTCACTGATGTTTTGCCAGCTCTTGCCTGGATAAATTTTGTGTGCAATTTTTTGTTTCGTCTGCCCGTCCAGTTGCTGAGCCATCAGGAACGTGTGGCGGAGAGTCAGGAGAAGCAGGTGAATCTGAAGAAGGATTTGGCGGAGATGCAGGAGTGGATGACTCAGGTGGACGAGGAGTTCCTCATGAGGGACTTTGAGTACAAGAGTCCGGAGGAGCTGGAGGCCTCACTGGAGGAGATGAAGGTAAGAGTGGATGCATGGACAACATTAAGACAAACTTTATTATGAAGATTGGTTTTGAACCTCTGATACACTTAGCTTTTTTTTTTCTTTTTTTTTTACAGAGGGCTAAAGAGGATGTGCTACAGAAGGAGGTGAAGGTAAAAATCCTGAAAGACAGCATCAACATGCTGGTGTCCGGAACCTTGTCCCCGGGAGTTGGCAGCAGACAGGAACTGACATCAGAGCTGGATGGAGTACTCGCCAATTACCACAAACTCTGTGACCGCTTTAAGAGCAAGTGCCACACCCTAGAGGTAAAGTGTGAGGGAGAGACGCTCACTCTTCCCTGAAAAACCTTGGTGGCTGGGATGTCTTTATTATTAGTGTTAAAGCTACACTGTGTAGGATTTAGAGCTGTTTATTAGCATAAATGCAATATAGCATTCATCTGTTCATTAGGGTATAATTACCTGCAACAACAAATCGATGTGTTTTCATGAGCTTAGAATGAGCCCTTCTTATCTACATGGGAACGGGCCCCCCTCATGGAGGCCACCATGTTGTGCCGCCATGTTGATACAGGAGCCCAAAAGGGACATTTACTCTGCCTTTCGCATTTTGAGGCATGGCCAGAAGAGTGAAGAAAAAAGAAGAGGAATCGGTGGTTGCTATACACTGTCTACTAGCGCAAGCTAACAAGTTTGAGAACACTCATTTTTATGAAATGTAGGCTCATACATGTTGCTTATTTCAAGAGACGGCAAGGGAGCATGAATCCCCGTTGCTAAAGGCGCAGTCACACGATAACGTTTACCCCAGCGTGTGGTGAACGCAGAGCAAAGTGGAGAAAATTGGCCAAAAGTCAGCAAAACTCACGTTACCAGAGTTTGGTAGCGAACCTCAAATGCAGCACGGCGTTCCACAACATGGTGCTAGCGGAGCCCAGCTGAGGCTGATGTTAGCCAGCGCTCCATTACAACAAGCGGGACTTTTGCCAACGTGGCAACGTGCGGGAGAGGGGTTCAACACCCAAAGGTTAGCCAGCGTAGACGATCGCATCAGTAACTTCGGCTAGCAGATGCTAACGGAGGCTAACGGAGGGAACTTGGTCATAGCGGAGATGAACTTTCTCTAACGGTCTCCAACGTAGCCAGAGGTACATCGGCAAACACAGAGGAATTTTAAACACGTTGAAAATGTTTGGATGCAGTCGACATTAATCGGCAGAGGACGGCGGATCCCAGCGGTGGCTAGCGGACACCGACGTTTGCAACTAGGTTCGTCTACGTTGGCCCAAACTTCTCGGTGTGACTGCGCCTTAAAGAAGCAAAAACATGAAGGGAAACAAAAACTTGATTGGCGACAACAAAATGCAATCTGCAACCTCACCACTAGGTGACACTAAATCCTACACACTGTAGCTTTAAATTTTTCTAATCAAATCTAGGGGGGCACTCGGTAGAGCACATCCCTTCACCAAAGTGCAATAGGGTCTTCAGACAAATCGACTCCAACTGATAATTCAATCCCTCAACTTCTAAACCTATAAACATGAAGGTCTATGAAGTGTTTTTGTGAGAAATCCAGAATCCACAGCCGGAGCAACAAGAAAATATACGATGGCTTCTTCTTCCTGATAAAATGGTTTATTCAAAGTTTGTGGATTTTGGATGAGAACTCTTTAAAAACGCCCCATTTCACTTGGGGAAAAAGATCCCAATCTTTGGAAAGGACCCTAATCAACATCAAAATAAACAAACACCTATTATCACCCGTGTGAATGAGTAGTTGTAGTACCTCTAACGGGCCACTTGATGGCAGTCAACACCCATGATTCTGCAAGTTTCCAAGCAGTGAAACATCACAGAGTGATGCTTTAGTCTGTGTTTGCTCCTTAAATCCTCCTCGCCTCTTTGTCTCACGGTGTGTCTCTCTATAATTGTGAGTTTTGGTGTACCGTGCAGGAGGTGTGGTCCTGTTGGATGGAGTTGCTTCAGTACTTGGACATGGAGCAGAGTTGGCTCAACACCCTGGAGGAGAAAGTACAAGCAAGCGACAACCTCCCAGAGAGCACTGATGCTGTCAACGAAGCCCTGGAGGTACACGCTCCGCCATCGACCTCTCTGACGCTGAAACCTCTTCTTCTCCAGCTTGCCGCATAATTCCATCAGTCTTTTAAAAATGCCAGGTCAGGTTCTGAGGAACAAAACGACAACAACAAAAAATCATCATATCCCAACGCAGGAGATTTTCATGTCATGAATGTGAAATCCTTCACAATACATGGTAGACACTTGATACTTGCACCATAGTTACCCCCTGGGCAGTATATAAGATTATCACATTTTAGGGTTGTTTTGTGCAGATATTTCTATATTAATGGGGATAAAACTTTTTTTTAAACACAACAGGCTCTATCTTCCACTCGGCGCAAAGCAGCGTACAGTGCAGTGCAAGCGTTAGTGCTAAGAACCTTTAAACAAATTAAATGGTGTTGGGATAATATAAAAGCTTAACTTGCTGCTTCACCTCAGGGAGCTGTGGTGGCCGCTGTCCGCTATGTACCCCGACAAGTTGGTGGTAATCTGCTAACGTGCCAGAAATTGTTATTGTTGTATATTATTGTTATACATTATTGTGCAGATTTGTCTGCTAGTGTGAAATCTGGCACAAGGCCAGGTCATACTAAATTCATTTTTGGAGGGCGCCGGAGTCGACGATCATTGGAGCCGCCATATTGGACAAATCCAATATGGCCG
>OMMV01184072.1:0-11130 GCA_900302635.1 Chatrabus melanurus | reverse complement strand
ATGCTTAAAACAAGAGAATATCTGTGAAAACCCTCATAGAATTGTGGGACTTTGGAGATGTTGAATATTAAACATCAAACACATAAGTATATTGTATAAGGTAGATAAAAAGTAATTTGGCACAATATGCCCCCTTTAATAATTATCTTACTGGATCCAAGACCATTTAATTTCAATCAGTTCATTCAATCTGTTCTTTGAACGTTCAAACCTGCATGAAAAACATCATGAATCAAACATTTTTACACATTTAAGAGGTCCGTGTGAGTTTAATTAATGCTCATTAAAGCGGAGCGTTTCAGTGCAAAACGTCCGCTAGTTTACACATAAACCCCCACATTTTAGATATTTATTTTTGAAAGGAAAGGAGACTTACGTGTGGAGCTGATTGGTGAAGAGGAGATATCGCATTCAGCCAAAAAACAGGCGTGGCGCTTGTCATGGTTTGGAAAGAAACAGCAATTTGCAGTTAATTTTAAAGAACTATATGTCACGGTTTGCCATAAAAAATCAATGGGGCAGTGAATAAGATCAGTAAACTATAGAATGGCATCACAAGCTTGTTTTTTTTTTTAATTTAGCGCTTATCTCGTTTTGAAAAAGAGCTCTTCAAATATACTTGCTTTTAACTACATATTTGCGTACGGATGATGGATGCATAGTGTGTTCAGTGTTCATTTGGTGCATCGGTTGTGTTCATCCTCAGAAATTAACGCAATGTGGCTGCAAGCTGCAATATATATATGAATGGTAGGGGCAGTATCAAGATGATTAGCAGCAACAAAGAATGGCAGAAAGATTTTAAGAGAAGTTGTGTGGCCAAGTCAACAATTTCCTACATGTATATTATACGTCATTGCCATTGCACAGTGACAAATATGTTTATCAGAACAGCTGGCAAGAGATCAGTCAAATTTTAAGTTTGTTGTTTAAACAGCATACAAATCCGGAAATTCTACATGGTTTGAGTACCTTCGTGTGCCCGCTGTTTGAATCCTCTGGAAACACGCGTAGTCCATAGGCAAGTCTGTGTACAATTATGTTCACGATCCAGCCAGTTGTTCATGTGAACGCGTGGTTAAAAGCAAGTTACATTTCCACCCTGAGGCCTACTGGTGCCGGTGCTTATCTCTGGATTCCTAAACGTGAAGCCGATGAGAGTCTGCGACTCCCCCTGGATGGGACGCCAGTCCATTTCAGGCTACTTCCACAGCCAAGGCCAGTAACCCATTTACAGCTGGGAGGACTGAGACAATACAGATGAAGTGTCTTGTCCGAGGACACAGACAGGTAGCGTGACCGCAAATCAAACCCAGGTCTACATATTGGCAGCTCAACTCCTATCCCACTGAGCTACCTGCTTCGCAATGTCACATAATACAAATTTATAAAATTCTGTCCAACCAATGTTTATATGCTTACTATTCAATTCAATTTATTTATACAGTACTAAATCCCAACATAAGTCACCTCAAGGTGCTACACACAAGCAAGGTTTAAACCTTACCCACCCCGTGAGTAAGCACATTGCCGACAGCGGTAAGGAAAAACTCCCTCTGTCGTTTTTTTTGATTATAGGAAGAAACCTCAACCAGACTGGACTCAGTGGGGTGACCATCTCCTTTGGCCATACTAACAAAATGAAACAAAAGCACAGCAAAGAATTGTCTGAACATACAGTGACACAAATGTAGCAAAGCAGCCATTGAGAGTCCACTGTTCACAATGACAGTGTCCCTAAATCAGGTTGTTGTAGCTTGCCGCCCGTTGTAGGACAAGACTGGCTAGTACAAATGCAGTTAGGTCAGGTCTGGGAGCATGCACTAGTGCTGCATGTCGCCACATCCAACACACTATGTAACTGCCTTGGGTCCTGGATTGTGACCACCCAGACAGAAAACCGATCCACCCTCACCTCTCAAAAGTAACCGTTTGTTTGCCACAGCCAGGTGAAATGTGGGCGTGTACTTGGGGTTTTTCAGTTATTGGGGTCCTCAACACTGAGGCACCTGCATACTGGATCATGCCAAGATATGGCCAAAATGCTGTAGTTGATATTCCTTCACAATGCAGTGACTCCTCATCTAAGTCTCCCTAAATAACCATTCATGTGACACAAATCATTCCATGGGTACCCAAGAATCCTCTGAAGAGACCCCAGTGCCAAAGACATCCAGTCATCGCCTTAGGTCACTGGTTATTGCCCAACCCTCACAACTATACAGTAAGACAGGAAGCACCAGGACCCTAAAGACTTTGATCTTTGTTCTAGTGTAAAGATGTATCACCAAGCACCTCTGTCCAGTATTCTCATGACTCCATAAGCTCTTCTCAGGCATCTGTCAATCTCAAACGCTGAGGACCCAGAGACATGAATGTCACTGCCGAGATAAGTGAATGTCTCTACAAGTTCAACATTTTCACCACATACAGACACACTTCTGATGGCCGTGCCCAGGAAGTCATTGAAAGTCTGGATCTTAATTTTCATCCAGGACAATCGCAAACCCAAACACTCCTCATCCTCACTCAGATTCTCAAATGCTGCAAACAATGTATCCTTAATTCCACAAAGATCACAGCATCATCCATGCACTCAAGGTCAGTAAACCTTTCTTCACAAACAAATGCACTGAAAGTGCTGTTCTCCACAACCCAAAAAACAGTCCATGCAAGTATTGAACGGTGTAGTAGCCAGAACACATCCCTGACCAACACCAGAGGTCACTGGGAAAAAGTCATAGATTCTGTCCCCACTCGGCACAGCACTCACAGTACCTGTGATGTCCAACAACTTGTTGGGGATCCCACAAATTTTAAGGATGTCCCAGAGAGCATACATAGAATAAATGCAGTTACTTCACACAAATTCTAACTTATTATCCAGGTAGTGACTATGCTGCCTAGCCTAGCTCAATCAGTACAGTGACTCACCGGTGGCTTTCCCTGCTAGTTTTGCAAAGTATTATGTCGCTAGATAAAAACAGGCTAATTGAGCTTGTTGGTGAGCAAATAATGTGTGCTGCCACTGTGTTCATTGGTAATGCTAGGCTACTACTCAGTACATTTAGGAAACATTCAACCCTGCAGTTGTTGTTAAGTCAATTCATGTCTGGGAGCATGCGCTGGCACTGTGCGTCACCGCATCCAGCAGTTGTTGTGACCTCACATATTTGCCTATGATGATTCGCTCCACATTCACAATAAAAAAGCCAAAATAATACCAAAATAATTCACCAAGTCATCAGGGTTATCTTCATGAAAAGCTTGTAGTAAAACATACAAAAAGTAACGCACAAATATTTGTACATATCCCATGTATTCGTCAGCCGGGAGGCTGTGAGGACATCAGCTAATACAAGATGGTGGATTTTCTGATTGAAAAAAGGCAGAAATTTGTCTTATACATTGTTATTCTAACCCTAATGCGCGTTTCTGAACACTAAATGTTGCACATGCGCGTTGAAATTCATAGGAATATGCATGAAATATTGCACTTAAGTTTTCGTACGAAATCATACGAAACACATCATGAGAATATGTTGCAACTTCCACCCCGGCTCTTTTCTGTAGCCCACATGGATGAAATTTGTCTTTCGAATCCCTACTCTGCCCATAGCGTAAGGGTGCAATAATGTGAGGTCATATATGAAGTCATAAATACATTAACTACAGTTATAATGTTTTTGGAAAGAACATTTGTTATGTTAATACCAAGCATCGAGTCTAATTATGGCTTGCCACTTTTAAATCAATGGGGAAAATGTAATATAGAGTAACCATGGTTTCATACTACAAAATGTAATGCAAACTGTCTTCAAAATCCACTGGTCATGTGGACTATAACAACAGCCATTCCAAGTCATGAAATATAATGTGAAGTAAATTTCGGAAAGATAAGTTAATATACTCTGAGCGGCTGTGCATGTAATTGAAGAAAAGTCTTTATTCATTACCTTCCATTGCTGAAGTGAATACGTGTGCTTTCTCAGTACCAACACTTGAGTTTAGCTGTTGAATATTGCAGTTTACAGCTTTAGGTGTTGCCGGTGGAGTCTTTGCTTACTGGCCTCCACTGAGACTGCTGCAGGGGAAACCGTGCACGAGCTTTTCCCCGCCACCCTGGGCTACCGCCCAACTTTTCCTCCAATCCATTCTACTTACTCCAGTCCTTTTGAAGTCATTTCATAACAGAGCAATTTTCTCGTTAGCGTTTGCCTTTAATTGTGTGTAATTAAGCGTGCTGCTGCAGTATAGAGAACGTTGTTCGGAGACTGGGGGGGAAATTAGCCGTAGTTCAGCTGTGAAATATGGGGTTAAGTGAGAGACGGGGTAGCAAGAGGAGAGATCTGGGGGGGTCAGTGATTCCAAAACAAAGGCCACGCTTTCGGAATAGGAATGCTGCTTTGAGCGGAGCAGAAGACATGAAGGTAACATTAAAATTTGGAACACAAATAGGTAGTTTTAGGCGGAGACACAATTCAAAGAGAAGCTCAGCATGGCTAAAGGACATATAGAGAAAATGCTAATGTGTACAATGACTGCAAACTTTCAAATTCTTCCATTGGATTGAAAAATTTGATAAATACAAAAAAGGAAAGGTTATTTTTTAAATTTCTAAACAGATATGCCAATAAAAAAATACAGAAAGTAAATGGATTGTGTTGCGCCATGACATGGATTGTGCAATACTGTCAACACCGTGAGAAATCCGTTTTCTTGGCACCAGGCCAACGAAAACTCCCGCCAGGCAAGAAATATTTTTTAAAATGATGCCACTGAAAAACCCTGCGATGGACTGGCGACCTGTCCAGGGTGTACCCCGCCTCTTGCCCAATGACCGCTGGGATAGGCTCCAGTACCCCCCGTGACCCTTAATTGGAGTAAGCGGGTATAGAAAATGAATGAATAGATGAATGCCACTGAAAAACAACATTGATGAAATAACAAAAAATAATGCCAAATAGAAATTAATTTGGAAATCAGTAATTATTTTGGTGCATCCTCAGCTCGGATCAGCACTGCAGTGCTGAGGCTGTGATGATCACAGATCCATTTTTTTTGTTTGTTTTTTTCCCCCAGTGTTGCTGAGCTTGACTCATGAGTCAAAACACCTGCTAAATAGTTTTCATGTATATGTAACTGGCTATAAAGTCATTTTCACATGAAGACATAACGGTCATGGAAATGGATAAAATGTGATTCTGTTGTGTGAACAAGTGGACTTTTGTACGGCTGGCTCATGTGAGCCATCACGATCATTAATTAAACACAGCGAAGGATTTGTTAAATGTAAAAATATCTTTCGGCTTCTCCCAATTTCAACTTGGGGTTGCCACAGCAGAACCGACATGGATTTGTTAAATGTAAAACTGTAAAAATCTTTGATTCATGAGGTTTTTCATCCAGATTTTAACTTTGAAGGAGTAGATTTGAAAATGAAAATAGCCCAGGTTAAACTCTTGCTAAAATGAGATTATTATTAAAGGGGACACCGCCCCAACACACACACACACACACACACACACACACACACACACACACTCAATGTTGAGAATGCTTAGTAGTCTCTCATGTCTCCCACTTGACAATGATACATTCCATGTACTTCGTATATTTGAAAATATTTTCTATTTATATAAAGTGACAGGACATGCTACTCTTCCCAAAACTTGGGGGAAAAAAGTAATACTGTGATATAATACTCTCACTGTCCAAAATACCATGATATTAATTTTTGCTCATATTTCCCACTCCTACTCAAATCAAATTACAATGACGCCTCACATGCACCCATTCACAATGATGCCAGGGTGCTGCCATGCAAGGCGCTCAATTGTACTGACATTGCTCAATGGACCTTAGTGATTTTTCTGTGTGATGGGGAATCAAACCAAGGATCCACTGGTCATTAACTCGTCACTTTAACCTATAGACCATCACCTCCCCGAAAGATGCCAAATCTAAAAGTGTAAGTGGAATTGTTTAGAAACATTATTACAAATTTGAATAAATAAAAAAATTTTGCTTGCTCAATACAGCAGGTATAATCAAACTCCTCTTTATCACCATCACCAGACAGGTTATGGAGTGTGTTAGCATTGACCTTTGATAAAAAGCTATACTGATGAACAGGGAGCGTCCATTAACGCGTTTACTTTAACCCCATAACAGTTATGATCATCACTGCAGCCATACAGCGGATGATTGGAGCCATTGACTATTCTGTCAAATGCTCAGTGCACGTGGACGAGCGCCGCTCAGCTCCATACGAGTGCTTCATTCCCCCTGTGGAACTATAATGAACCTCTTAAAGCCTCTATAAATATTGGCTCCCGTGCTTAGTGATTGTTTGAATACCTCCGAAACAGAGCGTCTCGGACAAACAAGTGGCAGGGAGTTAGAAGCTAATAATCGATGGAGCGGCGCGCCCTTTCAGCGCGCCCTCGTACAGCCTTGATTCATATCGAGGGTGTGGATATAATGCGATTTGGAATAAACGCAAAACTATTGATTAACACATTATGAATGTCAATAGGAAAAGTTCTTTCGGCGAGACCTGAAAACTGCAGCGACACGGGGAGGGCCCAAAGCGATCCAGGCTGCAGCGTGAGCCGAGTATCAGCCTGACGGAGCAGCTGAGGGATTCAGACTGAGGAGGTCTCAGGGAGGATCACACTCACAGTGTTACGGATTAGATGTGAATCTGTGGTTCTTCACACTCAGGAAATTCAAACATTTCCCACTTGACAAAAGAGGAAATTTTCCCATACTTCGATTTATGTGGACTTAAGGAGTCATGCTGCACTTCAATCACTTAAAGAACAATTCAGTGAATTTCAATGTGCTGTCTAAGAATTTAGATTTGTGCTGTATGATTCATTCTAACTGACAGCACTGTATTAAATGATGGGCCATTTTAGTTTTGGCACCGGTAAAGTCATTTTGCGCTCACAGAAATTAAATATCGTAAATGTGGTTCATTAAAAAGAGGTCTTTCTGCAGTGAACAAACACTGCATGCTCATCGGAAACAGCAACTGCATCAACAAGGCCTATGAATTAGTGAAAGGTTTTCAAGAAATGCAATTATGCCCCAATAATCAGCATCTATCTCCTGCCATCCAAATCTGAACATTTTCAACCAAAAAATTTATTTTGAAAACTACCCATATTTGATGACTTCAAAACTTACATTCATATACTTAAAAAAAAAAACTAAGGTGTTAAAATTAATATGTTCTATACATCCTATAATTTATAAAGACAGTGTTGCTTATAGTGAAAATTATTGGAAATCTTTATTTTGTGCTATATTTTGCAAACACAGCTGATGAGTTCAGGGTGATCCGGTTCCAGATTTGCAGTGCACACGCCAAATTTCCCCCAACATGCCGTGATTATTAATTATAATATTTTAAAGCTGTCGTTCACAGACATTTATCATTTAACAGCTGCAGCGGCATTGCACCATCGTTGGCCGACGTTTTTCTTCTGTGCATGCATGGATAACAGGCGAGAACGCTCATTTCAAAGTCGAAGCCTGTAAAAGGGAGCTGCACATTTTGTTCTGCCGTAAACGACAAAAAACAACTGGAGCTGTCTCACTTTAACAAGTGTCTGTCACCCAACAATGTGACATCAGTGAAAACGCTGACAGAAATAAATGGCTTATTGGATTGGAGGAGAGCACAAGAAGCACGGCGGAGGAGGAGAAGCAGATTTAGAACAGTTGTTAAAGTAATCATAATTAATGTGCATCAAAGTAGTATTCCAGTGCTGTTCTTGTGTATAAAAATGCAAAGTCTGCTGCATTAAAACGGCAGCTTAATGATGTGGAAGCATTTGTGTAAAATACCTAACAGTGGTGTGTTTGAGGACCTGTGTGCTAAAGAACTCTGTGACCTCGACTTCTTCAGCATCTTTACTTGTTACCTCTGCCAAGGAGCTTATGTTTTCAAACTGTCCAGACAATCTCCACACGATATGTTGGAAGTATCAATCAAGAGGAACAACTCCTTAAATATTGGTTTTAATCACGATCCATTTGTGGGTTCTTGATTAGTGTTTTATCCTTTAATACATCCTTTATTATTTTGAACAATATCTCAAAATGTTTTCACACTCTAAGAAATGAAATGCAACATGTACTTAATCTAGTTATGTCAACCGGTCCCACCAAACTTGTGTGTTTAAATGGGAAACAAAATATACAATGAATTGTAACAACTTGTTATATTTTGTTTCCTATTTAAAGAATCAAATTTTGTGGGACCAGTTGACACTACTAGATTAAATAAATATAGCTTTTCATTTCTTACAGTTCAGATGATCTCCATGAAACTTGGAGAAATGGTCCATCTCATCAAGAGGAAGAATGCGTTAAATTTTGGTGTTAATTTTTTCAATTCAATTTTTTTCAATTTTATTTATTATTTATTATATATAGTACCAAATCACAACACCAGTCGCCCCGAAGGCGCTTCACAAGAGCAGGTCCAACATTAGCGGACCCAACTCAGTTGGGTGACCACCCACTCTGGCTCCACAACAACAAAAAAGTTGAAATTAAAATAATAACATAGACAATATAAAATACTTAATTAATTGAGATTCACATGTGAATTCTAAATTTTTTGTACTTTTTTGGCAACGGGTTTTCAAAAAATAACCCACTGCTCCACTTGTGGCAGCGGTGGTCTGGAGGTTAGCGAGGCAGTCTTATGACCAGAGAATCCTCAGTTTGAGTCTGTGTCTGACAGGAAACTCACTAAGGTGCCCTTGAGCAAGGGCGTGCACTCGAGCGCCTTCCATAACAGTACACTGGCATCGGTGTGTGTGTGAGTGAGCACTTTGAGCATTTGCATCAGATAGAAAAGCGCCACAGAAATGCTGTCCATTTGTCTTAATGAATCCTGTCAGTCAAACATGCTCCAGAGCAACCAATTAACAAGTAAAATTTCATGCAGACTTGCAGTAAAATAAACATTATAGGTATAAGGTCAGTATAAGTACTTTGAATAATAAATAGTGCCATAAATGTGCATGCATGTTGTTAAAAATCCTGGATTGTCGGCCTTTGGCTGAGGTATGCCCTCTGAGTGCTCTTTGAGTTTGAAACTGAACTCATGAAAATGGCACACAAAGTGTAAAATTGCACAAAGCCACTCTTCCATTCTGCATCACAGCGAGCGTTAATGGGCAATCTCACATTTAAAATGTGTTCATGGAATCACAATATTTCAGTGAGATAATATGGGAGATTTGCTCAACTCTAGGCATAAAACATGACAGATGTGCACCAACTGAAATTGCAATGATAAATAATTGTGTCTTTGAAATATAGCTGTGACATCGCAGTAAGAGATGGCGTGTTGTTGTCTCTAACAGTGTAAATGAAGAACGCGTGGGACAAATGTATATGAAAAAATCTCGGCAACAGTTTCAGACATTCTGTGAATTTAAGGCGGATGTTCTCTTATTTTGCTCAGTAATTTTACTCTGTAATAGTAAATTCTACATCGATTTTATGGCGAATCTATTAACAGAAAGTGTCTATATTTTGCGATGAAACATCTGCACAGTGATGTTTCATCAGTCTACTCACCACAGGAACTTCCTTCCACTTTGGACACAAGTAGCCAGGAATCAAACCACCAACCTGTTGATTAATGAGCAGCTGCCTCTAACATCTGAGTGAGGGTCAGCTGAAACTGAGGAGTTCAAAATGACAACAGCAATCATCTTTTGGGAAAAAAAAAAACCACAGTGCGCAGAGCAGCTGTGGCTCACACAGAATAACCCTGACACTGAAGGGCTGGTGGTTTGATTCCTGTGTGTCCAAATGTCCTTGAGCAGGAGGTCGGAGGAGAAAGAACCTGTTGGTGTGATGGATGAATGAATGTCAAGCAGCTTTGCCTGAGAAAAGGCACTACACAAAACAATCTATTATCAAATTTAGTGAGAAACAGTGAGTGAGAATTATTCAGTAAATCAGCAAAGTGTCCGGCTGGCTTAGAATTTATGCGCTGTAATTATTACCAAGCTGTTTTCACACATCAGGCTGCGCTTGGTTTATTGGCACCATTACGCAATAAAAAAATGCGCATCTTTAAATATTTGAAGCGTGCTCACGCGCATATGTGCACGCATGCTCACCTGTTCCGTTTTGACAACTTTCCGAGTGGATTTCCTCATCCCCAAACTTCAGGTTCCGCTTCCTGTCGCACTGTTCACCTCGCGTTTGTTTGTCCTCAACGTCTTTGGGCCCCCGAAGCCTCACCGCCGAACGTGTTTTCACTTTAAAGACGAAAGAAGCTCAGTGCGCGCCGCGCGCCGCAGGACGGCACTCCGGCGCGCAGCCCAACGCGTTGGATCAATCGAATTCTGCAGGACGCGCGCGCGTGTTTCTCACCAGAATCTTATTTCTCAATTCTAAACACCACTTGTCCGTAAGAGAAGAGGACGCTTACCTGCACCGATGCGCCTTCAGTGACCTGCGGCCAGTAGCTTCCACTTTGGTCGCCGGGAGTCCCGTGGGCGTGCGCGGCGCTCCCAGAGCCTACATTAAAAACTACACGCGCGACATTGACACTGACATCACGTGTGAGTGTTTTATATGCTGCAATAAGTGAGAACAACCCGAAGGGGAGAAAAAAATCAAAATGAGTGCGAGCGCGCAGACAAAAGTTGTCCTTGGAGCAACAGAAGTTAGGGGGAAAAAAAGATCCGATCACAGCGCAAATGGAACGAGAGACTAAAAAGACGAGGGAGGGATGAAGGGATGAGAGCGCAGAGAGGGGGGAGGAAGAAGAGGAGGCACCTCCAACCTCACAACAGCCCGACTGCGTTCAAGTTTCTATCAGCCGCACGCCGCGCGCTCTGTGCCATGTGGGCGCGAGGCACGATTGACCCGCGCGCTGAGGAAAATATATGTAGACGGGTGGTGGCCAGAAAAGCGGATCGATCGGGTTATAATTTTGTCCAAAGTGGAGGGAAAATAAAGTTCACGGAGGAATGAAATCTGAAAACAGATGGCGAATCCCGTCGCCCTTAAATAAGATTCGATCTCTGGGAATGGAGTGTAGATAATATTTAGCTGGACATTTGATGAAAATGACGGATTTTTCAT
>OMMV01184070.1:5399-15974 GCA_900302635.1 Chatrabus melanurus | reverse complement strand
CCTCCTCTATACCACTTCATCATGAAGCTGTATAACTGGTGATGCAACAGGCAAATGTTGTAATATGTGTGTGTGTGTGTGTGTGTGTATTAGGGATGTCCCGATGTGATCGAATCCAATCAGAATCGGCCCGATCAAGGCATTTTTTGATTGGTGGGTATCGGATAAATTAAACCCGAGTCACCAAAGTGCGCGCCCCCTCTGCTGCGCTTTATAAACGCAGTGCCAGTGAACGAACAGACACTCTTGGCTGCTCCTGCGTCACTAGATCAAACATTTTTTTAAAGCACCTTAACACTCTGCTATAAATACACAACAAGCCTATTTTATTGACACAGATCATCAGCAGTGCGTGTCAGTCTCACTCTGTTTGATCAGCACGCGGCGCTAACAGGTGGCGCTCCGTCACTCAGTGCTGCACTCACTTCCTTCGCTTAAAATACGCACCCATTCTGTTTCTGACAGATGGTGAAAGCGATATAAGTTTCTTCCCGGCAAATCAGGTAGTAATTTCCACAACAACAAAAAAAAAAAATCACCTTTTATTGTTGTGGCTGTTTTCCTCCTGTTTACACGATACAGGGGTGTAACCAGAGGGGCGAGGGGTCGTAAGGTCCCCTCCCCCCTTGTTTGAGTACAGGTCCACTTTTGAAGACTTTTTTTTTTTAATGTCCTACAACAACAACAACAACAACAACAATAATAATAATTATAATGAGAATGAATGTATTTTTGAAAACTAAAACATTGTTCAATCCCTGTTACTCTGAGTGTTCTAGTTGTATTACTACAATTCTGCACTAAGTGGAACTGATGAGCCATAAAAAAATATTTTTACTTAATTAAAAAAATAAAATAAAAACATTAAGATGCAGCTTGAATTCACATGCTGCATGGCGGAGCTGTTAAAGTGACAAACATATACAGTGGATTGCTTTGAACGTGCTTGCATTCTGCTCTGTGCACGTGTAATAATATCCAGGAAAATACAAGCATCGGATCGGGATCGGTATATATTGTGTGTTGGTGGCGTGTACCACGGGGCTCAGTGATGCGTCTGTAGTAGTGGAGCAGCAGCTACAGAGCTTGTAGTGCTCGATGGTCTGCTTTCAGCTCCTGCCGCTGGCTACCCGAGGCAAAAAGGGAGCAGAGTGCTTAAGTCTCCCCTCCCAGTATATAGCCTCTCCTAAGTCAGGATCCCCACAGGAGGCTGTACCTTTTATTGGATAGGCAAGCCGGAAGGAGAATCTAGAACAGGTGGTGTGCGGTTAGCAATTTGTACATCTATTGCTCGCTGCCAAGGCAAGGAGTGTTCACATACCTCTGGCCAAGAAACAACTATGTCGTATCCTGACGCTGAAAAGGATGGCTGCTGTGAGGAGGTGGATAAGGTAATAACAAAGACGCCACATTCTCATGGGTGAGTTCAACGCCCGGGCTGGAAGTGACAGTCAGGCATGGCAGCATGCATTTAGACACCGTGGCATCGGTAAGATGGAACTCCAATGTCATTACCAACACAATGTTCCAGCTGCCAAACAAATACGAGGCCACTTGGCTGCACCCACGCTCCACAGATAGACTATGTGATAGTTCACCAACGAGACAGAAAGAGTCATTGGAGGTGCTGATTGTTGGTCAGATCCCAGAATGGTGAGGAGCCAAATGTCCCTCCATACAAACCCGCAGAGGCCCTTAAAGAAACTTAATGTAGAATCAGCGAAGACCCTCGAAATAACTGTTGAGCTCAGCAATAAAACCAGTGAAGCACTCGGCTCATACGACATCGATCCTGACGCAGACGTTGACGCCGCGTGGAAAAGCTTCCGTGACATCATCGACTCTGTTTCTGCAGAGGTACTGAAGCGGAAACATCGAGATTGGTTCGTTGAAAATGACCCAGAGATTTGTAATCTTCTAGACAAGATGCATAACGCACACAAAGCTTTCATCACAAATAAAACACACCAGGCCACAAAACAGAGACACGAGGCAAATGAAGGACGAGTGGTGGGAAGTGATGGCCACCAAGCCACAAGAAGCTGCTGACAAGCACAGCACGAAGCAGTTTTATGAAGGGCCTGAGAGCAGTACATGGACCAAGATCAGATAAGAGTGCACCAGGCCTCACAGCAGATGGACGCACACTGCTTACAGATAAAGCCAAGACAGTGAGTGGATGGGCCGAGCATGTCAACACCCTGCTCAATCTCCATTCATGTCACAGGATGCTATAGATAGTCGTCCACAGTGACAAGTCACGAAAGAACTTGATTTACCTCCAACATTCGATGAAGTGAGAAAAGCTGTGAGACAACTCTTCCTAGGAAAATCACCAGGGGTAGATGGTATCCCGGCAGAACTACACAAATGTGGAGGAACACACATGATGAGAAAACGTCTTTGTTCAAACACTTCCGGCTTCACAGACGTCTTCCACAATTCAATTCATTTATATAGCGCCAAATCACAACATAAGTAGCCCCAAGGCGCTTCACAAGGGTAAAGTCTGACCTTACCCACCCCCTGAGCAAGCACCATGGCAACAGTGGTGGATGATTTGTGATTATAGGAAGAAACCTCAAGCAGACCAGACTCCGAGGGATGACCTTCTGCTTTAGCCGTACTACCAATAAGACAAAGCACAGCAAAGAACTGTCAAACATGCACAGACAGAGGGGATGAACTAAGTGTCCAGGAGCTTATGAGGTCCAGCGGTCAAAATAACTTAACAGTCCAAGCAGTCACTGGAAGGATCAAGGACCCATGAAGTGGAACACCGTTGAGGGGGTCCACAAGACATGAGAGACGCGTCCATTGTGCACGTCTGCAAGAGCAAAGGAAACAAGACTTGGGTATGTCCCTCCTGTCCATAGCAGGAAAGATCCTAGCACGTATGATACTCAACAGAATGATCCACCACGTCAAAGATAACATCTCTCCGGAATCACAGTGTGGATTCCGCTCAGGACGTGGCACAGTAGACACGATATTTGCAATCCGGCAACTACAAGAAAAGTGTGTTGAGCTGAACCAGGACCTATATGCAGTCTTTGTCGACCTCACAAAGACCTTTGATACCGTCGATTGTAAAGACCCGTGGAAGTTATGACAGAGAATTGGTTGTCCTGAGACGTCTGTCACCATCATTCTCTCATTTCATGAAGGAATGATGGCGAGGGTTCAGGAGGCAGGAAACACCTCGGAGCCTTTTCCTGTCACAAATGGGACAAAGCAGGGCTGTGTCTTAGCACCCACCCTTAATGCCGTTGTATTTTCCTGCATGCTTCTTGATGCCTTTAGGGATGTGGAGAATGGTGTTTACACCCAGTTCTGATGGGGGTCTGTTCAATATCAGACGAGTGAGGACCCAAACGGAGATCTTGAGGATGGATGATGATCAGAGAACTACTATTGGCAGATGACTGCGCTCTGGTTGCCCAATCACTAGAAGATATACAGCTTCTAACAGACTGTTTTGCAGGAGCCACAAAACGCTTTGGCCTGAAGAGGACTGAGGTTTTATACAAGCCAGCGCCATCAAACAACGATAGTGATCCTCTAGTAATCACGGATAACCCTCAAGCCAGTCAGGAAATTTTCCTATGTAGGAAGCACGATCTCCACTTCTGCTAACATCGATGACGAGATAGCTCAGCGCCTAGTGAAAGCCAATACATCGTTTGGGATGCTACGCCATAGGCGATGGGATGAGCATGGCATCAGGCTCTGATGAAGCGATGGCTTCGTGCAACATGTGACATCTGATGGCAGGACAAAATCACCACTACAACAGTACTAGAGCGCTGCGGTCTACCAAGCATAGAGGCGATAACCATCCAGAACCACGTAGTTAGAATGCCCAGTCACAGAATACCTACGGCACTGCTGTATGGGCAGCTGGAAGCAGGAGCACGTAGCGTCGGCAGACCACGTCTAACGTCTGAGGTGTAAAGACACATTCAAGCAGAGCTCACGCGGCCGTCACCTCGCACAAGACTGGGAAGTGGCTGCCCACGGCGGGAGCAAATGACGGCAGAACTGCCATGATGCAGTTAGAAGGGTTGACAAACATCGGGTAGCCAGTTAGGAAAGCCAAGCGCGCTAAACGGAAGACGACGGCGATGGTGATAGTGTGGAATGTTCATATATAGATATATATATATCTATATATGATGTGTGTGTGGTGTGCATTGGTACGTGTCCCCGTTTTGATGATCAGACGAACCTTTGAAGCTGAAACCACAAACACTCGCCTGTGATTCCAGTAGCTGATGAAACTGTCACATCGACCACGAGTCAAATCATCAACCAGCAGCTTCGCACACGTTTCTCAACAAAACCCCAATCTTTCACAAGTTGGCAGACAGGCTGCGTCCGCGCACAAACCACACGTGTGTAACTTCTCTATAGAGGAATTGGACGTGACGTCTGCTCGTCCTCGGAGTTATTGATGCTGTACGAATTTCAGTTGTATGCATCTTTATTGTGAATACTGTACATATATAGCTTGTTGTGTGACGTAATGAAAAGTTTTTAAGTTGTTGTGGAGAGTTATTGTTGGTTTCACTGTCAGAACGCTGATAAATATCGTGCAAACACAAAGGCTTCCTATAATTAACAACACATTTGATGCATATCTTGAACTTGAGCCGAGAAAATTACATTTATTGGTGTTTTTTTTAATTTAACGGCCACGTTGTTGTTTGTTCTCCAATAACTGAAGTGTGGTAACAATCACCTGGAACTAGTCAATAAACAAGAGCACTCAGAGAGCGCAGACCCCCGCCAAGGTTTGAACATTTGTCACCTGCAAAATCAATTAGTGAACATGAAGAATAACTTTGATTGGCATATATGATTTATACGACTGTGAAAACAAACCACTAGACATTAAAATCATTTTACTATGATAAATGAGCTTTTATTTCTAATTTATTAATAATGAATGAATGAATTAATTAATTTATATTCTCCATTATAGTGATGCATAAACAACAAACACTGACATGAGCAGGGATTACACAACTATTAGAAATATACTACAAGTGCTGACATCAAGTCAAGTGCTGAGCTATTAGAGGTAGCTCAAATCCGTCGACAGCTTACTGAGTCAGCATTCTCCCAGCTACATTTTGGCAGTGGTTGGACATTTCTATTTTGATCCAGAAGACTTTCTGGATCTGGATAGAACTTCACCTGCTTATAGCTGTTACCATCTTCCATAAGCATGACAAGATTCATCCTGATCTGTTGAGATGTCGCCGAGATGTGCACGTCTGAATGTGTTAAACGGGATTTCCAATGTTAAATTTAAATTGCTGCCAAGGATGAAAGTTGGTCTGATAGTTGAGTGTCTGATGCATATCCATACCAAATTTCATTCAAATCCAATGACTTTTGAAAGTGATATGATTTTTTTTTTACGTTTCACCCATTATAAGAGATAAGGATTTTTTTTTATTTTTAATTTTGGTAATTTTTTGTGACGTCATCAGTGCGTAGATTCTTACCAAAATTTAATGGGAACATCCTTGGATGATCACCGACCCATCATAATAAAATTCATGTTGATTTCTCAAAAACTGCAGACAGGAAACAATAAACAATAAATAAATAAACAAACCCACGCTGATGAAAACATAACCTCCTTGGCGGAGGTAAAAATGATTGTGTTAACATGAATATTAATGCTTTCATCTTTGCTGTGTATTTAAAATCTGACAGAAAGTGTTGACTAAAAATCCCACAGTGATCAGACGGGTTGTTGTTCTTAAATCCACTTTTTTCCACCTCTGCTAATCCTTTGGAAAGTGAGAATGAAACATCGTTTCTGTTTGAGCGATTTGAACGGCAAGTGGGAACATTTAAAAAGCTTTGATCACCGCCATGCTGGTAGTTAGTCCACGCCCCTTGATCTATGACATCAGTGCGAATGCTCTAAAGTAACAGGAGTCAGCTGTCCGTCAATCTGAGTGGGCGGAGCTGTGATTCGTTTCCACTCTTTGTTTCTGTGCCGTCATCTGTGAACAATGAAGAAAGTTTTTCTTACGGTTAACATCTCAGGAATGTTTCAGTTTAACGAAGCGCTGTGATGTACAGTGGTGTGCAAATGTTTTAGGCACCCCGGGCGGTTTTGAATAAAATGCTTTGATATCTAGAAATCAGTTGGACTTCTTGTTTACTCGTCAGGACATTTTACCACTTGTGAGTTTTAAAAACCCTTTGGAGGGGAACGTGAACTCTCTGCAGCACTGATGCAATCCCACATTTAGTCCAAGATGATGTCATCTGTCTCCAAGAGTCTGATTTTATTAGGCGAAGGCTGAACACACCCAACGTGAAAGTGCAAAGAAGGAAGTGTGCACGTGTCCACTTGATGGTGGACATGTATACAATGGAGCCTTCGCACATGACGTCGCATTACCCATGAGTCTTTGCATCATCTGTTTACCAAAGGCAAGATGGATACAGAGCAGCAATCAAAATTTATTTATTTTTATTTTTTTGGGAATATTTTAACATGCTCGTGCTGAGGTCAGATATCGAGGAAAAAGTTATGTGCAGTAGAAACACAGCCTACAGACACCCAGATATTGTGATTTATCTCGTTCATTAACAAACTGTGTGCACGCTCAAACGCGTTTGGCCGTCATGCTAACATCACTAAAATTCCAAAATATCAACATAAATTTGCTTATCATCTGCAAATGAGTTTATTCTGGACATGAAAACAGCTTCCAACATGACAGAAGTTACTGAGCTCAGTTCGCCCTGTCGTTAACCTCGCCCGTTAGCAGGCGAGCTAACTGACTTGGCAAATAGCTATCAATTAAAAGTGGCGACGTTAAGTCGTTAATTAACCATTATTGCTATCATTGGGCCTCGTGCAAGAACCACTCATACAAATATATTTGTTCGTAAATGTCTCGTACGAATGATTGAACAGAACTTCCCACATTCACCATTTTTATCGTATTCTGAGTTTTTTCGTACATTTCGCGTGGTCCAGACGTGTCATCCAAACCTTCAATAATTGTTTATTTCATTAATTTTAAGCTTTTTTTAGTTCAAAAATTCTACATGAGTTACACGTCATAATTATGTTGACATCCTGTTTAACATTACAAAATTAATTTTAATATAATCCTAAATGTATTCAGATGGCCTCATGATATGAACTTAAATTGGGTCTTCATTGCTATCAAATAACAGTATAAAATCAATATGAACATCTTAAGTTGCCAAACCCACTACGGCACGTTTTCTTTACCGTTGACCTCCTCCCGTTGCAGTCATCGATCTCCTCTTGCTCCCATGATGTAACTCTGACTTGAAAATTTCGCACACGTTGTGACGAACCTGTCGCTCCCAGATTAGCTGATCCAGAGCTGAATTCCAGAACTCGGCGTGGACTGTTTGCAACTCCGAGACAGCATCATTTTCCACAGCTGACCGGAATCTTTCACGATATTCTTCGGACTGACTTTTATAAAACCTAAAGCTGTCCGACATCAGACAGATCCGAATGTTGGTCATGTTTGCTTTCATCCTGCAGCAACCGTATGGTTTCTCTTTTAAACGCCGCCAGCAGGTGGTCGTTTTCTCCGAGTCGTCCACACATCGTATGATTGTTGTTTTAACCTTTTTTTTTTTGAGTAAGAGAGTGGTTTGAATCGTATCACCGTACCTACAGTATGTCCTCAGAAATCACTGATGTCCTATCTGTCAGATCCTGTCCTCTCATCCATGTCTTATGTTTTATTCAAACATGTCAGTCATCCTCTCTGGTCCTCTCTAAACTCTCAAACAAACATAACTCTGATTTGTTCCACAAAAACAACACGTCCTCCAGCTCCTTCTGGTGGATCCAAAGGTGTTCCTGGGTCAGACGTAAGTCCTGTATATGCCCGTCCATTACAGGTTACTTCCTCAGCCAAGTCCGGTACCCATTTACAGCTGGGTGGACTGAGACACGAACAGGTAGCGTGCTCGGGAATCAAACCCAGGTCTACACATTGGTAGCCCAGCTCCTTATCTCAGTGAGCTACCTGCTGTACTCCTAAGCCTGGTGAGATCTTAAAATCCCTCCGGTGAGTTCGAGGTCTGCCCCAGGGTCTCCTCCCGGACGGGCCAGAAAACCTCCAAAGACCACGTCAGCTGGATCCTTTCACACCAAAGAGGTGCTGGTTCTAGTCTGAGCTCCTTCCAGGTGTCAGAACCCCTCACCCTGTCTCTGAGGGTGAGTCCAGAATCCCCCGTGAAGGAAAATCAGTTCAGCTGCTTGTATCTGTGGATCTCCCTGTTTAGGCCCAAAGTCCAGGACCAGAAACCAGTTTTGTTTTCTTCACCACAACAATCCAAAGTAATGGTTACTTCTGATACCGGCCCAGTCCGACTGTCCACCTCATGAATCACGCTCACGGTTTAATCGGTTCCATTTTGTTCTATTCTTGTAATCAACTCAAAACAAAGCATCAGGGTTCTGTTCTTAGCCGTCGTCTTGTTTCTCCACATCGGAGCCGTTCATGGTTATTGTATCAAAAAAACCTCATTCTGTTGTATTTTTGTCACTGTGGTCGTGGGAAGTAACTAAAGTTACTCTTGTACTGTACTTAAGTACAAATTAGAAGGAGCCTACTTGAGTAACTGAGTTTTTCTTTTAATGCCACTTTCTATTTCTGCTCGACTAGACGGCGGAGCGATCCATACCCTGTTCCACTGATGTCATAGGTCAAGGGGCGTGCCCTAGCTTCCAGCAATCATTACTGCGCTATATAATATTTTGGGGCGATAGTAACTGTGTTGGACTTTGAAGGGTCGCTGAAGTCATGTGATAAATGCGATTTGGACAATTATGACATCATCCCATGCCTTTGTGACATTATCAAAAATGTCACTCATACCATTTGATTAGAAATGATTTCCTGATTGATATGAGCTTCACATCATCTCTCTAACCCGACTGGTTCTGGAGATATCCTGAAAAAAACTATATTTTTGATGATTTTGATCTTTGGACACTTTCCCAGAGAATTTTCCTGCCAAGTCTGGTGAAAATCTGCTCATCCGAGTTATTTTGGACACAAACACACACGAGCGATTGCAAAGACGCTACCGCCAACGCGCAGCGTAAATATTTTGTACGTTGAACTTTATAATATTTATCTGACAACTTTAGTCACGAGTTACTTTACAAATTGATTTAATGGAAATGCTTAATTGTTTAGCAGATCTTCAGATATTCTGTGTTGGTTGAATGAATTTTTTTGCAATTCAAGGAAATTAGTTGAATTTAATTAAGTCGACCTGAAAAATGACGAAGCAAGATGGTCCTGGGTTCGAGGCCCACCTGCACCCAAATCTAATCGTACAGCTGGCGTTTCGTCACGATGGGAATCACGGCGATGTGATGTGGCAACCTTGAACAAAATGGGAGGAGCCAAAAGCTGCAACTTTTCGGTTACATAAACTTTACAAAGTTTGTTCGTTGTGTTACATAATTTTAGTCTCAAATCCATCTTTTCAAATTGTCTTATTCTGTGTCACCTGGGTTTAAAGGTCGTCCTCAATTCATTGTTTTGTTGTTGTTTTAGTTTATTGTTGCTGTTTATTTTGTAGATTTTTTTTATTGTTTGTAGGGTGTGTTGAATGGTGCCAAAAATAAAATGCATTATTATTATTATTATTATTACCCAACAAACCAGTTGCTGTACTTCGGCGTCTTCACTTCGTTCCCGTGAGGCACTGAGTTCTGTTTTTTTTGAAGTTCTGATTTATTTTTTACAGTGCCGATGAAGCGCTTCGCCACTTGTCTTGTGAGTTTGAGGTTTTGTGTGCTGGAGTGTTTGCACGTGTGTCATCCAGTGACGAGCCGTGACCCGGCCCGTCACGCCTGCAGTCACACATGACTCAGCGTCAGCTCTCAATCCCACCGTTTGTCGTCCGCAAGCAGTGCGAGGTTTGTGTGCACGCACCGTACAGAGCGAGAGAGCGAGGAGAAGTCCTGAAGTCGTGTTTCAGTTCCTCTGTGAGGAGGGAGGAGGCAAACAAAGGACGCATTGTGTGGGGAGCTGGCAAGGAGGCGAGAGGGGGAAACGAGGAGGAGAGGAGAGGGAGGAAGGGCGGAGCTGTGTGGAGGAGAGGAAGAAAGTGAGTGAAGGGAGGAGAAAAGTGGAGAGAGAGAAGTTTGGAAAGGAGACGGAGATGAGGAGGAAAGCAGGAGAAACGGGATACGTGAGGAAAGACCTGGAACACCTCCGTTTCCAAGAGTCGGCTCCATAGATAAAGGTCGGGTCAAATTTGCCAAAGGTCGATCACTGGGGTCAAACTCAAGTTGGCCTGCTCCTCCCACGCCCTTTGTCCAGTTTCTACCAAACTTTGTACCGACATTAAGATTGACCCCAGAATTGGTTCCCTTTGTGAAGCGCTTTGGGGCGACTTATGTTGTGATTTGGCGCTGTACAAATATATTGAATTGAATAAAATTTTGGGCAAAGGTCAAGGTCATTGGGGTCAAAGTCCAAAAATGTGACTTTTCAACCCAATTTGGACCAAAATTGGCACAAGCGTGGG
>OMMV01184066.1:0-19906 GCA_900302635.1 Chatrabus melanurus | reverse complement strand
TGCGCGCGCGTGCGTGTTTGCCGTTCGGCTCTTTTTTTCACCTCTCACCGGCACTGGACAGGTGAAAAAAAAAGAGCAACTATTGGAATATTTACTGATTTGTGTCGGGGATCTGCCACAGAGGCGCAACTCTGTGGCATAGAGCCCAACTAGGCATGCGAGCACAAACTTTTTCGTCTTCTGCTGTGGATTCATGATCTGGAGCGATCTGTTCAGCAGCTGACGGTAGAATGACTGTGGGGTGTGTGCGGAGCCATATAGTGCGGAGCCACATTCGCTCGATTCGCAACATTCGTGACAGATTCCTGACAGAACGTGACGTGCACGCAATGGCGCGCAAGAGCGCGGGACAGTAATTGTGTCCGTGCGTAATGATTCGTGATGATCCACCAGTGATTCGTGCCATTAATCGTAACGCGCGGTAACAGGTCGTGACGGCGCGTGACGCCTCTGCGCCGAATCATCAAATTCGTGATCCTCCGTCACGAATTTAGATTCGTGACATTCTTGACTTGTCGTGGTTATGTGTAAACCCAGCATTAACAGTATATCAAGAGCACAGGTCACCTCCAAGTTAAAGAATATCCGAAGCAAATACAGGCAGGCGGTGGACACTGGGTGTCAGAGTGTCCAAAAGTCTTCCTCCTGCGGTTAAAGAAGCGCAGGGATTTGCTTCAGGTAGGCTCTTGATTTCAAACTATGACACAGTCCTGTTTGATGTGAGCACAGTTAAGAGTCAGATGCATGTTCTTTGTGTTGGTGTGTTGCTTTAGTACATAACATAACAACATAGCTTTGGCCTTAACTTGTTTTGCGTAAGAATAAGGCGATTTTGCTCTGCTTTATTCACGGCAAAGTTGAACAGCCACAGAGGGGACAGGTTGTTGTTGTTGTTGTGAAGTGACATTGCGGGGTTAAGGCGTAAGGCTGAGGTTAGAGAGGTGGGGCGATGACATCATCGGTTCACAATATGTGCGGATTGCTTGTAATCACGAAGCTGCAAGGGCGGTGTTTTCAAATTTGTTCACTCTGAGACCCAGTATAAAAATTAGCAGTTTCAGGCTCCGAAAAATGCCAGTTTCGTCTACAGAAGGCCAATTCGATATTTAAAAAATCTATGTGTATGGGGCTATGCGCGGCTTCGTGTGTACGCCACCTTATACAACAGACAAGACACCCAAAGAGTGCCAAAGTCTGAGCCTCATAATGCTGTCATTGAAAGGGGTGATATCTGACACTATCTAAAGGAGCCAGTCTGTCACAGCAACTGCCACTCCTTTGGCACACCGACCACTGGAGTGACCAGACCAAAAGTAGGTGCATCCTACCCACTGAGCTCTGGCCACTTCCAGGTCTGTGGAACTCAGAGAGAGCTATCACTGCAATGCACAGCTTTCCAAGGTCCATTGCCAGTGGAATGTGGTCATCCTTGCTGAGAGAAAGAATGATCCAGATGCCCACCTGCATAAGTTGCCTCTAGTTTGGACCTGGGCACTGCAATGCAATGATTGAGCCCGCAGTACTGCACCAAACATCACCCTCTACAGACAGAATCCTTGGTGCACTCTGGTGGTTTATTCTTTTCCAGAGAGGAGGATCCAAATATCATTCCCTCATCTACTTCATGACCCATGCCAACATCCGATAGAAGTCAGTCAAAAAGTTACTCCAGTGGACCGCAGAAACAATTGATCTCCATTTCAAGTATCAAGTTTTGCAAGGCATTTTAAATAGGCTGGAGTGCTAACCTAGCCACCAACCCCTGCAGGCTAGAGGTCCCCCTACAGTCCTGGATGCAGTTTAAAAGTGGGCCCAGGACTATGTCTTCAGCACACCTTTGCTATGCGGGCCTTCTACATCATATAAGCTTGGGTCTGGGAGGCTTGGGTCCTAGATGGCAACCAACCAGGCAGACAAGCGGTCCATCCAGCAGTAGCCATGTGAAACATCGGTGTTCCCTTCGCCTTCTCCAGGTACTGGGGTCCTCAACACTGAGGCATGCCGCTGCTGGATCATGCTCAGCGAAATGCACCACATGGCCAAAATGTCGTAGCTGACATTATCTCACAATGCAAGTGGTACCTCTCATCTGAATCTCCCTAAGTGGTCGTTTGACACAAAATCAGTGCAGCAGTACAAAAGGATCCTCCAAAGAAACCTAGTACCAGAGACATCCAATCATCTCCTTAGGTCACTAGTTAGCATCCAAGGCTCATAACCATGCAGGAAGGCAGGAAGCACCAGAACCCTCAGGAATTGGAATATTGTTCTCATGCAAAAGTATCGGCGTAGCCAAAGACCTCTGACCAGCAACGACCCGATAAGCTTCAGGCATCTCTCTATCTCAAAGGCTGAAGGCCCAGAGACCCCAATGTCACTGCCAAGATAAGTGAATGTCTCTACAAGTTCGACACTTTCACCACATACAGATACACTTCTGATGGTCAAGTCCAATTCAATTCAAATCAATTTATTTGTAAGGAAATCCAGGAAATCATTGAAAGCCTGGATCTTAGTCTTGATCCATGTCAATCAGAAACCTAGTCTCACCCATTCCAAATTTAGCTTCTCAAGTGCTGTAATCACGTATCCATTGATTCCGCAAAGATCACAGCGTTGTCTATGAAATCAAGGTCAGTCAACCTTTCCTAATCAACAAAGGCACCTAAGTTGATGGTTTCCACAACCATACCCAACACCCAGTCTATACAATCGCTGAACAATGTAGGAATCAGAACACATCCCTGATGAACGCCAGTATTCACTAGGAAAAATTCAGAGATTCTGCCCCCTTGCCACACAGCACTCATTGTATCTGTGTATAGACAACTTCTTGGCGAAGCCACGATTTCTCGGGATGTCCCAGAGAGCAGCCCAGTCAACGGAATCAAACACTTTGTGAAAATCAACATAGGCTGGAAAGAAGGACTGCCGATATTGGCATTTGTGTTCAGTGAGTACTGGCATAGCTATGATGCAGTGGTTGGTTGATATTTTGGGTGTGAAGCCAGACTGTTCCAGTCGCCGAGTGGCAAGTAACTGGAACTGAATCCTGTTAAGAATAACCCTTGCAAGCACCTATCCTGGCACAGAGATCCATATAATACCACCGTAGTGCAATCCAGGTGATTACCCTTGTCCAAGTGGGACAAGATGTTCTTTCTTTAAGTCTGTACAGTTGATACCATCTACCAGATCAAAACAAAGATTGTTTGCAATGCCAGGAGAACATCTCTACCTGGCTGGAGGAGCTCAGCAACAAAACAACAGATCCATGAAGCTTTCTCTCCCCTCAGCTGTTTCAGGGCCTTTAAAAGCTCACCAATATTTGGGTTTTCACAGTTTTCTGGAGAATCAGCCACACTGGAGGCACTGGAGATCTCTAACATCCCAACAGGAGGATCAGCTGATTTCAACTGCTCAAAGTAGCCAGTCCAATAGGACAGTTCATCAGAGGCATCTGTCAGAATCAAGCCGTCATCATCCATAAGTGGGACAAGGTGTAGGTTTGAAGGAAGAAACTGCTTTGATTCTTCTTTAAACAGGCCAAGGATCACCAGACCACAGATGGTGAGTCACCTGATCACAGGTTCCTCAAACAAACATGTCCTTGCGCACTTTAAGGGTCATCACAGCTCGCTTTGTCAGTTCCTTATACAGCCTGTAATTTCCATCGAGCCATGCACCATGACTCCTCTGGATGATATTCAGAGTGCCCTCAGATATGAAACACCTCCTCTTATAGACATTGGCAACCATTACAAACCCCAGTAACTTTCAGAGTCTGGTCGCAGAAGAACTCCCACATTCCATTCAGATTGCCAGTTGTGTCCATGTCTGCAAATCCGCCAGCCAGATTGCACGTAGATTCCTAAGAATCAGTTTGATCTTGAAGTCTGGAGGAGACGAGCAATGTAATGGCGAAACAGTCCACCTCTCTCCCACAGAGTGTGTGGGCGTGTCTCACACAGCAAGCAGGAGTTCATATACAGACTTCCATGACATACGTAACAAAGTCTAAATCTAGACATTTCAGGTGTAAGTTTTGCTAAGCGCACGGGAGTTTCTGTTGGAACAGCCACAGAATTGTGTGAATTTGAACACCCTTTACGTGAAACCAAAGCAATATTTAACTGTAAAACCTAGATATGAGATGATTTTGCACAATATGACCCCTTTAAATTCCTTGAATTCTGTCATAAAATCTAAGATTTGTAAGTTTCTACAAAATAAGCAGAAGAGCAGTATTTCTTTTGAAAATTTAAAGCTACAGTGTGTAGGATTTAGGGGTGTTTATTAGCAGAAATTGAATATAACATTCCTGGCCATCTGTTCATTTGTAAATAATTACCTCGAATAAAGGTATTTTCATAAGTTTAGAATGAGCCCTTCATATCTACATGGGAGTGGGCCCCCTCATTGTGGCTGCCATGTTGCACCGCCATGTTGATACAGTAGCCCAAAAGGGACATACTTACTCAGCCTTTTGCATTTTACAGCACAGCTGGAAGACAATAAAAAAGAAGAGGACTCAGTGGTTTCTTCCCTATACACTGTGTATTGGTTGCTAGTGCAGGCTAACAGGTTTGAGAACCCTTGTTTTTGTCAAATGGAGGATCATACGCTTTGCTTAGTACAAGAGAAGGCAGGGGAGCATGAATCCCTGTCACCAAGGAAGCGAAAATGTGACGTGAAACAAAATCATGACCAGCAACAGCATAATGCATTCTGCAACCTCACCACTATATGATGCTAAATCCGACATACTGTCGCTTTAAATTTGAACTGTAAAAGGTAGATTGCACTTCATTATGTATTTTATCTGAGAAGACTGAAAGCAACGCCATAAAAGGGCTTGGGAATTATTTTATGACATTTATACTTTCACAATGAGGAGTGGAGCGTGACAAGACTGACAGGACAGGAATGTTAAACAACAAATGCCATAAACCATATGGAACAACAGAACCACGTGGTATTATTAAATTTAAGTTAAACACACACTTTATGACATCCATCTTGACTTTATTCTATCATGTGTTGCTACAGTAACCTGAATCATATTGTGCTGGTATGGTTCCTTTGAGAAACTGATAAAGCTTTCTTCACAGCTCCAGCATGAACGGCCCATAAATGGATCCTTACCAAACATTTCTTTGGATTTTTCAGAACATCACCATACCTGTTCCGATGGAGGGTTTTCTGGACGCCAAAGTACTACATACATATAGAAGAAGTTCAAATGGACCATTGAAAATGCTTTCATTTTTAAATTAAAGTCTATACTTACAAAGAGTTTGCACTGAAGCTTGGCATTCCCACCACTGCCAGTGTAGCATGAGGATTTTGCACTTCCACAATACGGCACAAGAGGTCAGAGCTCCCCTGCAAATAATATGGAATGGCATTTAATCCATATTCCTCTGTGCTGCACATGCACTATTCAGAATTATGAAAGCCAGTGCCTGAAAGATATGTTGAAATAAGTTTGCTTAAAACACCATTACAAATCCAATTAACAGTGGCATTAAACTAGATAAAAAGAGTGACAACATTGTGCCATTTGAAATTACAGATAGCCTAAAGCAGAGCACAAGGTAGCACTGTGACTTCAGTGATATTTAAATGTAGACACATTGTTGAAAAGGGTACTGCTGTAGACTTTGTTAAATTACACTTAATTATCAAATTGATTTTTTTTTAAATCCATCACAATGAGCCCTTTACAGTTTCCCTGCAGTGTGGGTGATTTTTTTTTTTACACCATCAACTATATTAACAGTCACTTAACATCTGATGATATATTTATATTTGTGTAATACACTACATTTTAATTTTTCACACCTATAGCGTCTCACTTATCATTCCACTTTGAGCACAATCATTTATGCCACAAGAGGATCAACAGGAAATGTAATGTACCATCAGATCATTGAAATCCCTCAGCACTGTGACGGGCTGCTGTCCTCAGTTTCAACACAGTAAACCAGGATCCTAACTCATTTCACATACCTGAAGATCAAATCTTTTATTGAAGCTCATTAACTTTAAAAACATTTTCAGACATTGTCTGCTTGAATTTCTTGACATTTTGTTGTAGGTATCACTTGGTGATGCATTGTTAAAGTGAGCTAATATCAACATGTCCTCACTGGCACTGAATTTAATTATATTATATATCTGAGGAAGTCTTTTTTTTTTTAGAACAAATGCTATAATTATCTTACCATAATGATCAAGTGACAGAAAGTGTTTAAGTCTCTGATACAAGTTATCGAAGAACCATTTAATTTGGAAATGTTACTGCATCATTTTTTTCTTTATTTCATGTTGCAATACAAATTCTTCATTGGTCATTTTTTTTAACCACTGGACTTTATTAAAAATAGAATCAGTTTAATTGAATCATTTTAAATTGAAGTACAGCCAATAACATTTCTGTTTGTGGTTCTATGTAGACATACACTGTACATCTTGGACTGCCTGTTTGCCATCTGCAGTCTTCACTGTAACTGTACGATACAATATACTTTACGACAAACTTCAAAACAAAAAAATAAAATGCAAATAATTGTAATCAAATGGGCATGAAATTTACATATAAAGACTTATGTATTCATCAGAAAAATTGAAAAAAAAGTTTGCAATTACACAAATGTGAAAACTGGGCCGACAGTGTCAAATAAAATGTAAGCAGGTCTGAGATTTCAGACTCTTGCCCTTAATCCTTTATGAATTTGAAAACATCATGATTGCTCAGTTAGTAGGAAACCTGTGGAAACCAGATCCAAATGAATCATTCAGTTTCAATTTATACAGTTTGGTAGAAAGTCGGCGATGGCATTTCGTGTTTATTTCAGAAATAGACATATTATCAGAGATAGAAAATTAAATGATGAAAACGGACCTATAGAGAATTCTACAATCCTGGTCCAGATCCACCTTTAATAATTCATTAGATAGGAAAATATTAGCACCTATTAGCTGTGTAAAAACTCAGATTGCCCTCTACAGGCACAACTTTCTGTGCAGACACATTGCTCATTAATTCAGTGTAGTGACATAAGATCAGCCAAACAATCACAGCCGCTCATAAATGGATCGGAAGATTTTCCTGTAAACCAAGAGTGGAGGAGCCTATTTTTCTGGAGATTTTAAGAGAATTGTATGAGCAAAAGAAATTTATTGAGCAATGCATATAAATTGTATCTATCTGATCATTTTTAATGATCACGTAAAGGATACGTGTGGATTCACTCATAGGAATGATTCCATTTTGGCTGGATTCCATTACGATTGGAACCTTTCATGTGAACGTAGCAGCTGACACCATAGCTTTACTTCAGATTATTGAAAATGAAAGTTGAGTAACACAACTTTAGATTCCAAAATAAATAAATCCTAGTTGTTCTATTAATGTTTTGAAAACATTAACTATGTCGATGTGCATGTCTAATGGCAGGCTTCGACATTAAGCATGTTGACAAGTGGATGAACATTTGAATTTTCCTATGAAAGAGTGCCAGTAGCATGACATCCACATTAATTTGGTTAAATTGTTTTTAATTAAAGTTGAATTAAAATAATCAAATTATTGATTAATCTATCTATCTATCTATCTATCTATCTATCTATCTATCGAGTCAATGATGATGATAATATTGCTTGCAGTTACATGTCCACATAACTAGCACTGTGTGGCCTTGAGCCTGTCAGTGTGCTATATATTATTTGACCAGGAGATGTCAGTAATCTCTAATGAGCTGTTAAATGGGGCTTCAAGTAATGAAGCTTTTGCAGAAGCAATTGGCTGGGAGGCTTGTTGAAGCTTTGAAGTGTCATCACTACTCCTTGTTCTTCATTGCATAATGTTTGTTAATATGAAATATTTGGGCCAAATTCCATCTTCAAAGGGATGGTATGAGCACAGACTCCATCAGTGGTTTCATAAGTACCTGACTGTATGAGGTGTTCGCTTCTGTCCTCTGGAGGAATGTCTCAAGGATTCCTGAAGAAAGATGAACATGAAGTTGTGTTGTCCTGAGATGTAAATATCAGAGGTACAATGGTGCCATCTGTATATTCAACTTCTGTGTTAACATTCATTCATGCATTTTCTACTGCTCATCCGGGTCCATGTCATGGTGGCAGCAGACCAAGCAGCTCAGCCCACACTTCCCTATCCTCGGCCAAGAACCACAACTCTTCCTGGGGCATCCCGAGGCGTTCCCAAGCCAGCTGGGAAATATAATCCCTCCAGTTTGTCCTGGTTCTTCCCCGCGGCCTCCTCCCAGTTGAATGTGTTAACAATGCAGAGAAAATAAAGAATTTGACCAATTTAAACTACAAATTTGTGCTTGTCCATTTTTGTTAGAGTGTTCCCATCAAATATAGAGAAATTTTATGTTGCATATTTTTTATCCTTCAACCCACCATTTGTTGATGCCTCATATAGGGACTCTATATCAAAAATATTTTGAAAATAGAAGAATATTTAAGACTTGCTCAATGCAGTTGAAAATACCCCCCCCCCAAAAAAAATCTTTTTTTTTCAGCTTTCGGAGAACATCAAATAATCAAGGCACATACAAGATGTAATGCATAATGTTACACAAATATCAGATCATTTGATGCGTGGCAGTTATTTAGATTGCCACCAATACATTATATAGCATCAAATTTACCTTAGTACATGTAATTACTAATGTTTGCTATGTATTGTTTTAATAACAAAATGCACTATATGTGTAGTGCTACATTGATATAACACGTTTGTTCCTTGTTTGTTAATATTTTTATCATTTTTCCAGTTTCTGAATTAAATAAAATAATTTAAAGTTTGATTGAGTTGAGCAAGTCCAAAATATTGTTTTTTTCTTGCAAATATTTTAACTGTGACCATTTTACAGTTGGGATCACATAACTTGGAGAATGATTTTCTGAAAGTTTAATACTTTAGGAGCACCCTAACCCCTGTATTCCGAACAGCTTTGCTACTTGTCCCCAAGAATCAGACAAGAGTTAATATCAAATCCTGTCCAAAGGCCACAGAAGAGCGAGAATAAAAGTCCCCTGTTAAAGCTAATCTGCTGCTAACTTTGCTGTCACCGAATGTCCTCCACTTGACATCATTCCCATTTTCTGCTCCACAAAAGACAACACTGAGACAGACTACAACTACATCAAAATACTGCAGAGTACGTGTTAGTTAAATAATAGCTCGTGTACATTTAGTTGTATTTACCTGTGTTACTGTAATCTTATTTAACCTCAGTGTTAAAGCAGGAAGAGGTACAGCTATTATGACGCAGCAGACGCCGTCGATGCTATCTACCCTCGTTATCACATCCGTCTCGTCGTTTTCTGTTTAATAAGCTTTTCATGAATTCCAGCTGTGAGAGTTAATGTCCATATACTGCATTATAAATGAATGTTTTCAACCAGATATTCGACACTTTCTGCTACTTTAACGACTTATATTTCCATTTTCAGCTGCAAAATAGATCTCTAACTTTCAGCAAATGGCATGGCACAAGAGGAGGCAAGACTGCCGACCAGACAGACGAGCGTTCCACTCTCCGGCTCTTAACAAGCATAGTAATACATCAGTCAAAAGCAATAATTTTACTATTAATGAAATTCCAATTTGCCTTCAGTGCATTTCACGTTGACATTTTCCACATTGCAACAGTGCTTTGATAAAGTTTTTAAAATGCAAAAACGCATCTAAGAGGCTAAAGACCAGCCCGGGTATCAGCGTGCCTGGCAGAGGACTATGGGTACTTAATTTTTATCGCCATGCGCCCGGGGCAATGGAAGCCTGAATGTTAACATTGGCTCCATTTTCATTATCATCATATGATTATGGATTTTACTGCATTTAGCTGATAATACAACTAGGAGCTCACCTTAAAAGAAGTTGCTTGAAGGTTTCATTTCTGCCCAAATGAAATTTTCATTTGACAAACAACTATAATTAGGCTGCACTTCTTGTTCAGTGTCAGTCTGTTTTCTGATTGAACTTAGACCAATTTGCTGCCACTAAATGAGTTTGAATAATTTCCATCCTGGATGTCTCGGGGACATTAGCTTTAGGAGTGCTAAGTGGCAGCATGCTTTTTGAAGTTGCTGATTATTTGATGCCACCCCTGTCTACCTATACGTGTTTCAGCTTACGGTACTTCAAAGTTAACAAGCAGGGGGAAAAAGCTCCACATAGCCTAACTGGGAGGACAATGTGAATATGAAAGTGTTTTTGGCCAGGTCTGGAAGGCAAAGTGAAAATTACTTTAATAAGTGTGTAATACACTTCGTTAGCTTCAATGCTCTTTGCTTCTTCACTTTATTTCTTTCATGTGGCCACTTTTATTGTACTGAATGTGCGGGTTTGTTTCTGCTAAAACTGGACACGTAATAACTCATGCTGCATTATCAGTTGTCATTAAACCTACTAATTATTAATTAACACATTATAATTTATGAGAACTGCTCCAGTTAATGACAGTTTGACACAGCAATCGTCAGACGACAAGCAGCTATGATATGAGTTTTCCAATCACGCATTTTTTGCTTATTTTATTCAAAGTGTTGATGACAAACAGTGGCCATCTGCATTATTTCGCGACGATTTAACATTTTTGTGATTACACTGCCGTAGCTTTTGTGGTCGTGAAGCATTTACTTTGCACAATAGGCACAAACTGTTACAGATTACCTCCTATTATTAGCACTGTAAGGCTCCGCAGCCACAAGATGGGAGACAGCAAGCCACTAAAGATGGCACAGAAAAGTGGGGTTATTTGTATATTTCCCCCTAATGGATTTGGTAGATGACCTAAAATCTGAGTCACAGCTATTTCAGTAAGGGTAATCCATTCATGCTCAGGAAAATAAACACCGGCGTGGAAGAAATTGAATGAGAGAAATGGAGTGAATAAAAGGGGTGAGGGCAAAATCAAAAGAGGATTGCAAATAAAGCTCAGTGTAGGACTGATGAAAGGAAATGGGGATTTTGACAATGTGATTAAGTAATGGTTTTAAAATATGGAAGCGATGGTAAAAAGAGAATAATTTACTCAAGCGCTGCATGTCAATAAAGAGGAGAATTACATTTCATTATCATAAATAAGGAAAACCAAATTGCGGCTTGGTTATGAGGAGTTTAAGAGCTGGTGGTGAACCGTAGAGGTTTTGAAGCAGCGGCGTGGAAGGATCATTTCAAAGCCCAATGTTTGCTCTAGAACTTCACGTATAAGATTTTGGTCATCTTAATGATGTGACAGTCAAGCTCTTAAATTTCACAATAACAAACAGTACAGCAGAAAACAGATCTTCAAAGCAACGCTCCACTAAATGATCAGACTGTTATACAGATTTATGAAGCGTGATAATAAATACCCAGAAACAGGAGAACCGGCTCTCTGCCGTTTCCAATTTAGCTCTGCAGTCAAAAGACTGTTTCATAAAACGGTACCAGAGTTACACACAGAGAACTATCGAGCTAATATGTCAAACAGACCTCCACAAAGTACAGATAATAATGTGGAATCAACTCAAAAACCCAATCACCGTGGAGTCTAACCCATTTGCAGCATCTGAAAATCATTTGTATTGTACTCTTTTTGTAAGAAATGAAGTCCTAACTTTTCAAACCAGCTTTGACAATAATGCAGAGCAGGATGGTATGTTCTTTTGTAAATCCAACAACTCCATCTGTAACTGATAAACTGTGTTTAATCAGCATTTAACAAAATGTTTTTGAGACTCAACTTTGAATTATAGTGTGTGAATTGTTTTTGCCCAAATTGCAACTTGACATAATTTTGAAATGTGAATTTATTCACAAAAAATAATAAATAATGGGAGCATGTGCTGGTGTCACGAGTTGCCGTATCCAACCACCCAGGCAGACATCCCCACCTCTCGATAGTAACCATTTCTGCCACAGCCAGGTGTGGGCGTTCTCTTGGCCTTTTCCAGCCACTGGGTTCCTCAACACAGAGGCACCTGCATGCGGGGTCATGCCCAAAGAAACGCGCCATATGGCCAAAATGACTTAGCTGCTGTTCCCTCACAATGCAAGTGATACTCAATTGAATTCAATTCAACTTATTTACACAGCACAGAATCAAAACATAAGTTACCCAAAGGTGCTACACATGAGCAAGATTTAAATCTTATCCACCCCATAAGAAAGCACATTGGCGACAGTGGTAAGGAAAACTCCCTCAGGTGTTTTTTTGATTATAGGAAGAAACCTCAAGCAGACCAGGCCAACTGGGGTGGTCATGTGCTTTAGCCACACTAAAAATAAAACAACACCAAACAAAGTTGTAAGAAAATGCAGTGATAGAAATGTTGCAACTAAGCAACTATATAGTCCAGTGTTCACAATGACAGATGGTTGAAAGGATATCCAGAACACAATGACCAGAGTCCCAGCCAAACAGAATGCACTCATAAATCAGTGATTTCATCAGTGCCAGTTCAGTGATTGAAATAGGACATTCCCCAGTTCTCACCCCTCATCTTAATCTGCCTTCAGCTGGGTACGAACGGTGGGTGGAAAGTCATTCTAGCTGTGCCCAAAGATCCTCTGAAGAGACTTAGTACCCAATACATCTAGTTGTCCCCTTAGACCACTGGTTAATGTTCAAGTCTCACAACCATACAGTAAGACAGGAAAACACCAGGACCCTAAAGACCTGAACCTTAATTCTCCTACAAAGATATCAGCAAAACACCTCTCCCACAGACAGTTTTATATTTTTCTAGGCTTTGGAAAAGCCTGTTCCCTCTATGTTGCAGTGAGTGACTAGATAGATACATTGACAGACAGACAGACGCATAGATAGATAAATGAGTCCACCCCCTCCAGATTGTTAACATGATAACTCAACTCAAAAATAATAAATGATGTAATGTGCTATCTCACCAAATTTAAAGGGCAAGTAATGTTGATAAACTTATTAAAATATGGTGAGCTTTGATATATTAGCGTCAATCAAAAAAGCAACTTTGTTTAGTCTATGTAATACCGCATAGACGTATCAGTTACCTGCTGGATGGTTGGTGGATGATGGCTTGATGATGGATTAGTAGCAGGTGTGGTTGTCAGTGAGAGAAACAGACTGTTTTGACACAGAATTGTACTAAATCAAGGAAGTAAACCATTACTTTCTGATTGTTTCACAGTGGTTATGTTCTAAAACTCAAATGACGTAGTCATGTCTACACACAACCCTGCAAAAAGGATAATGTATAATTGGCCACAAAACAAAAAGAGAGAAACTTTTCTGCACAGAAATGTACTAAGTCTGAGAAATAAACTGTTATTTAATAGTGGTTTGCATTCCAAAACTCAAATTACATGGTCACAATTCCACAAAACCCCACGGGACGGATTTTATATGAATGTACAGCAGCCGAAGCAGACACTTCTTCCTTTTATCTGTCTCTCTCAACATATGCGTGGTTTGTGAGTTACACACACCTGGAAATGAGCTTGTTTGTCAGTTTCTTTCATTTCCAAAGCCTAGGTGTGGTGGTCAAAATCAGCGCTGATTGTTGCTATAGGTTTTAAGAAAGTGGGAACAGCGTTCCTCGTAGCTCTTTGGCACGTGCAATTTCTCTTCAGTTTTGAATTTAGATTCCGGATTGAGTTGTCAAGTTTCATTCATAATGGTGTCTTCAAAAAAGAAAAAAAAAACTTTTCTGAATCTAGTTACTGTTTTCCACAGGAACCTGATTTGAGTTATGTTACACTGATAATGCTGAAGTGCTACAAGTTTAAAACAGCATGCTTTTATACTGACAAATTATCATAAATTATAGTGACTATCAATTCAAATGGAACATGTAATTCAGACATTTCGGTTGATGTGATAACAAATCATACATGTCTAAGGATAAATGTGATTGCTTCAGTGTAGCTAGGGATAGTTTATGGAATTTATTGTGTGGGTAGATATTGGCAATGGGGACAGTTGCTGGTTATATCCACCACATAATATGCATGTGGATTTTATGATTTAAAAAAAAAACACAACTATTGAGAAATAATACAATGGCTTGAAAGCAAGAGCTTTGCAACACGGTAGGCAAACTAGGCAATTGTCTAGGACCCTGAGCTGGGAGGTGGTCCCCTGAGAACCACTGATTACATTAGATTACATAATCCCCAGCTACAACAATTTTGTGAGAACTGCCTTAAATTCTATGACCATGCACAGCACAAGAGACTGCAAAGACATGTCCGGAAACCCCCCCCCAACGAGGCCTCATGCAACTTGCTTGCTGCCAAATGCTTTGTAATTTCAGAGCAGCACCATATGAAGCACCATGAAGTCAAAAAGAAAGCACAAGCAAGAGTAGGAGGAAACGAAAAAAACAACAGTGGGAAGTGAGAATCTGTCACGTTGAATAAATTAGTATGCAAAGCTTTAATTTGTTCCCAGCAGCAGAAAAATGGATTGGTTGTCAATTCAATCCCAATAACAGCTAGTTGGTCAGTAAACTGTTTTATTCTTTCTAAACTGTTAGTGCATAAATGGCATGTTTCTTTGAAGTTGCTTGTACAAGTCTTACAGTGTACAAAACGTTAACAAAAGCTAGGCTTTTGCGAATGGCTGTGGGTTAAGGATTTCATACAGATCTTAAAACCATTGGAGGTTATTGATTGATTGATTGAATTTATTCTGATTAAAAAATTATATATGCACAGTGAGTACAAATGTAAGAATTAATCGAGGATTACACTTTAAAGCATTAATGAAAACACTTATTTCCAAAGTGGTCCTCGATAGAAAAAGACATTTAGCAACAATGGATTGGATATTTAAAAAGAAGAAGTAAGAAAGAAAAGATTAAAAAGAACCTTAAATGGTGGATAAACTAAAATAATGTAGAAAGGATTCTCGTGATTAGCACCACAATGGTTCCACTGATATTGGATGCGGCAGTATAATCAAAAGGATGGAAAAGGATTGTCATGATCAACACCAAAATGGTTCCACAGATAAGATTTAACTAGGTTTTTTAAAATTTGTCTTAGATTGTGCCTGTTTAATATATAATGGTAAACTATTCCACAGTAAAATACCACTATAAAAGAAAGATGTTCTACCTGACAAACCTATCCTAGGAACATGAAAAGAAAACTTGTTTTCTCTCGTACCGTACGTGTGAACATTTCGAACTAGTTGGCTATTATAGCTCATATAATCAGGTGCATTATGATTGATATTATTGTGCATGTGGCCAAGTTTCAGCTGGTTAACACGGTGTTGAACAGGAAGCATATGCACGTATTTGAAATTCTCAGGACCAATATGAATCCTAGGTGGAACATTCAACAAATACCATACAATTTCGTTTTGCATAGTTTGAAATCGGTTCTTCAATTTTTTTGACAAGCCACTATACCATGCCGAGTAGACATAAATAAAATAAAAAATTTGACCTAAACACCAGGAATTTCAATCTAAGAATGAAGAAACTTTTGGTATCTGCTTTGACCCATTTCGATTGAGCTCTTGTAGAGCATGTTCGATGCGATAATGTAGCCGGATAATAACTGATCTCATGTTAAGCCTAAATATGTAATGCTGGACTTTGATTCAATGTCATTTCCATTACAAGACACTTTGACCTTATTCACCTTCTGTAATTTGTGTTTAGTGTCAAACAGAATGGATTTGGATTTTCCGAGATGGAATGAAAGTTTATTTTCGGATAACCATGGACTGTTTTGAGTTCCATAGACAGTCCCCTTTCTATCTCTGAAACATCCCTACCTGAAATCAGCAAAGCAGGATCTTCAGCGTATAATAGGTGTTTACGCTCCACCGCTGCTGACAAGTCATTAATATATATCAGAAACAGAATGGAGCCAAGAATGGAACCCTGAGGCACACCGCAGTTAATACTACGCTTACTGGATAAAATACCAGTGAAATGTGCAAGCATTTTTTCTGTGGTTGAAAACTACAATGATATGCACAGGTTCCTTGGGGACAGCATGTAACACATGTAGGGCCCACCATCTCTGTTTTGCCGGGGCCCCCTAGAGTTGAAACACCCTTACTTGAAAGCTTATACCACTGGAGTCACTGTCAGTCACTAGTTGGGTTTCCATTACAGATGTGCGCAATAGTTAAGTGATATTTTCAGACTGGACAAAACACCATAGTGAAATGACTGTGTTTCCATTGAGTGATAGAATGTGACTGCTGGGATTTGTCCTATTGCAATAACTGCCATTCCAGCAAGGCTCTCCCGAAAACTGTAATTCCAATACTCATGGCGACGGAAGGGTAAGCCCTGCTAAATGTTGCCATTTTGTTGTCTTTTCAAATTCAATATTGCTGCAATGTTATCTCTTAAAAGATTTAACAAGTTCTCCATCTCATCCTCTGTCCACGCATATTACGCCATGTACTTTTGAATGTCATGTGACTCTTTATGTACGTCATGTGACTTGTAATAGCGGAAAAAATGTTTCCATTGCAGTTTTGCGAAATATGGCTTTTTCAAATTACCTGATAAACCACCTCATCTGAGTGTAAAAACGTTTTTGCGATATTTGAGTTTTTTCTAAACACACGTGTTTCCATTAACTGTATTTTCAATTCCTTAATTCAAATTGCGCAATTTGGAGGGTAATGGAAACTGTCAGAGCTCACGTCTTTACTCTGTACACTCATGGTTAAGGTGCTGTAAATTAAATAAATAATTTGTGGTTGTTCTGATTTGGTATTAGAATGTTTTGTTTCCATCATCAGGCATAACATTGAAAATGACTAACTTTCATTACAGTGCTTTGCGAAACTGAGGAACTGCAAGAAAACAAGGTATGTCATGAGAAGTATGAGGAAGAGGCTTTTTCTAAGGAAACACCAGGAAATGCACAGTGAAAATATCTTGGGATGTAGTTTTAAGTGTCAGATTTAAAACTAAAAATTCTTTTGTTATATATATTTATGCTCATAAAGGGAACATTCAAATATCATAATGTACTAAATGTACTAAAGTAGGGTTGCATTTGCTGTTTTTTCCTCAATCAATGAAATGTGACATGTCCAATATTCTTATTATAACACAAATCCAATGTGAGATTTGGTTTTAATTTTGATTAAAAAATGATTAATATTCAGTACTCATTTCAATATGACGATGAAAGATTACTTATGTAAAAAAAAGATTGCAAAAACTTTATTTAATTTCATTCTCACAAACTGCAAGAGACCACCGAAAAGAAATCATGTATTTGGAGGAAAAGTAACATTCTGCTCAATCCTGTAGATTATTTAGACTGATCTTTTTCTACAACCCCAAATCAGAAAACGTTGGAACAATATGGAAAATGCAAAAAAATAAAAAATGCAGTGATCCTTACATTTACTTTGACTTCTATTTCACTGCAGACAGTATGAACCCGAGATATTTCATGTTTTGTTTGGTCAACTTAATTTAATTAGTTAATATTCATCCATTCCTGCATTTAGGGCCTGCAACACATTCCAAAAAAAGTTGGGACAGTAAAGCATTTGCCACTTTGTAATGTTGCCATTCCTTCTCACAACACTTAAAAGACGTTTTGGCATTGAGGATACAAGTGATGAAGAATTTCAGGTGTGGCCCATTCCTCCTGCAAACACATCTTAAGGTGTGCAACAGTATGAGGTTGTCGTTGTATTTTTCATTTCAAAATTCTTCACATATTCTCTATTGGGGGCAGGTCAGGACTGCAGGCAGGCCAATCCAGTACCTGTGCCTTCTTCTTCTGTTGCCATGCCTGCATGTAATGTGTGCAGAATGTGTTTTTGCATTGTCTTATTGAAAAATGCATGGACGTCCCTGGAAAAGATGCAATCTTGAAGGCAGCATATGTTGCTCTAAAACCTCAGTGTACTTTTCTGCATTAATGCTGCCATCACAGACATGGAAATTACCTTTGCCAAGGGCACTGACACAACCCATACCATGACAGACCCTGGCTTTTGGACTTGTTAGTGATAACAGTCTGGATGGTCTTTTTCGTCTTTGTCTGGAGCACAAAAAACTTTGTCTGCCAAAAAATATCTGGAATACTGATTCATCTGACCACAATACATGTTTTCACTGTATGATGGTCCAACCTAGATGCTCCTGAGCCCAGACACGTTGATGCCATTTCTGGACAAGGTTAACATAAGGCTTCTTTTTGCACAGTAATATTTTAAGTGGCATTTGGGAATGTAACTCCATATTTGTAGTGCTTGACAAAGGTTTCCCAAAGTAATCCCTTGCCCATGTACAACTCCAAATCAGAAAACGTTGAGGTGGTATGGAAAATGTAAATAAAAAAACCTGCAAGGATTCTTATATTTACTTTGACTTCTGTTTCATTGCAGACAGTATTAACCCAAGATATTTCATGTTTTGTGTGGTCAACTTCATTTCATTTGTTAATATACATCCATTCCTGTATTTTCAGGCCTGCAACACATTCCAAAAACAGTTGGGACAGAGGCAATTTAGTAATGAGGTAAAAATAAATAAATAATGATATAATTTCAAACAGATGATGTCAACGTAAGGCTGAGTCTTTGACGAGCAAAAATGGGCAAAGCATCTCCAGTTTGTCAACAAATGATTGAGAAAATTATAGCTGTTTAAAAAGAATGTTCCTCATGTTCCGATTAGAAGGGATTTGCATACTTCTCCCTCTGCAGTGCATCACATCATTAAATGATTGAAGGAATCTGGAGGAATTTCAGTCTAAGTTGAACACCCATGATCTCCGATCCTTCAGACTGCACTGCATCAAGAACCATCATTCATCAATAGCTGATATAACTACAATCCCAAATGAGGAAAAGTTGGCATGGTATGGAAAATGCTAATTAAAAAAATAGGTCCTGTGTAAGTGCATGCTCCCAGACCTGACCTGACCTATTTTTGAAGCTCTATAGCTCATCAGAGTGTCCCATTTCACTTGTCGATATGTCTATTTGTATTTTAAATTGTTGAACTAAACTGAAGCTAACTAGCTAATTATTACTTATCACAATTATTAATTTTCAACAAACCTTATAGTTTTCCTGAGTCTTGTGACTGAGGCATCTTTTTACATTATGTACTCGGACATAGAAGACGTCCGTTCAGCTGTAAGGCGTCTCTAATAATTGTCATGTGTGATGTCCTTATTCTTTTATACTTTAATTTGTATAGTTTGTAGATTAAAAAAAAAAAATTTGTCCATAATTGGTTAATACCATGTGGATTGCTACTGTCGTAGCGCGCTGTGCAATGATAACAAAGGAATCTATCTACAACATCAGAAATGAATAACATGAAGTGTCACCACTTTATATTCTCACCTTTGCTCACTGCAACTGTACAGCAAACAAAAAGTTTTAGAAGTAATTAGCGCAAGTTAGAGATGATTTGTCTTCTCCCCTGGTAAGGATTTCCAAAGATTAACCCACTCCACAAACACAAACAGTGATAAAGCCAAAATCTGATTTTGGTATCGGCAGCCGACAGTTCGTATCCCTATCCATTAGAAAGCTGATTAGTATTGGCGGCTTGCACACGTGAACAGTTCCAGTAACATCTGAACCAAGCTGCGACGAGCACAATGAATGAAAGGAAAGGAATTCTTTTATGAACACAACATAACCTTTTCATCGTGGCTAGTCATAGGAGTTAGCTCAGAGTCAGTTCAGATGTGTGGCTAAATCCCAGGTGAGTGACAGGTGCCACCCACAGGGCCGTTAGCGCTGAGTGTCTGTTGATATAACCATGTTTTCCACTCTTTGAGCGGCTGATCTGCAAAGGTACACATAAAGGCCCTCCTTCACCAATGTATACAGAGCACTTGGAAAGGAGTGCATAAAAATGCCTCCTCCTCCTCCTCCTCGCT
>OMMV01184050.1:0-12671 GCA_900302635.1 Chatrabus melanurus | reverse complement strand
CCATCATGTGTGCCTGGTAGCGGTGGCTACGACAATTTGCTCCCTCCACAGTCCTCAGGCATGCCCACTGGTGATGGCTACAACCATCAGGCATGCTCAGTGACCAGGGCTGCAGCCATCAGGCGTGCTCAGTGACCAGGGCTGCAGCCATCAGGTGTGCTCAGTGACCAGGGCTGCAGTGACCTGATGGCATGCCCACTGACCAGAGCTACAACAATCAGGCGTGCTCACTGGCCAGGGCTACAGCCATCAGGTGCACCCACTGACCAAGGCTACAACAATCAGACATGCTCACTGACCAGGGCTACAGCCATCAGGAGTGCTCAGTGACCAGGGCTGCAGAATCAGGCAGGCCCACTGACTGGGGCTGCAATCATCAGGTCCACCCGGTGACCAGGGTTACAACACTCAGGTGCGCCCAGTGACCAGGGCTACAGCCATCAGGTGCACCCAGTGACCAGGGCTACAGCCATCAGGTGCACCCAGTGACCAGGACTACAGCCATCAGGTGCACCCAGTGACCAGGGTTACAGCCATCAAGCGTGCCCAGTGACCAGGGCTACAGCAAGTAGGTTCACCCACTGACCAGGGTTACAGCCATCAAGCGTGACCCCTACAGCTACCAGGCACGACCAGGGCTACAGCTACCAGGCACTCCCAGTGACCAGGGCTACAGCAAGTAGATTCACCCACTGACCAGGGCTACAATCAAGTGTGCCCAGTGACCAGGGTTACAGCCATCAGGTGCGCCCAGTGACCAGGGCTACAGCCATCAGGTGCGCCCAGTGACCAGGGCTACAGCCATCAGGTGCGCCCAGTGACCAGGGCTACAGCCATCAGGTGCGCCCAGTGACCAGGGCTACAGCCATCAGGTGCGCCCAGTGACCAGGGCTACAGCCATCAGGTGCGCCCAGTGACCAGGGTTACAGCCATCAAGCGTGCCCAGTGACCAGGGCTACAGCTACCAGGCACTCCCAGTGACCAGGGCTACAGCAAGTAGATTCACCCACTGACCAGGGCTACAATCATCAAGTGTGCCCAGTGACCAAAGCTATAGCCATCAGGCATGCACAGTGACCAGGGATACAGCCATCAGGCGATTAGTAACTGGCTGGGAGCCCATTCATTAACAGGAGGAGTTGTGAGTAGCAATGGGCAAATGAGGCCTCATGAAGCATTTGCTGTTTCTTATGGCTCCACTAGATGGTGGCCTTTTTAAAAAAAAATTTTTTTTAAAGTATTCAAAGCACATTGCATTACAGTTTGCTTTGAACCTTTTTTTTTTTTTTAAATGCCGCCATCTAGTGGGCTCTGAAAAACAGTAAATGCTTCATGAGGCCTCATTTGGCCATCACTAGCTGTGAACATGTCTTCATGTTGAACTTGAGTTGCATCAGGAAGGGCATCAGCATAAAACCGCCGCTTTGCTGACCTTAAACAAATGGGAGCAGCTGAAAGCAAAAGGACAAAGGCGCATTGACAAAAAGGAGCAAAGTCAGTAAATCTTAAAATACTTTCCATATTTATTTTATTTTCTGCAAAATGGGCATTGGATGCTCTTGTAGTTGAAATGTAGTTCGATATTCTCATTTTCCTTTCAAAGAAACAGATGAATCCTTCATTTCTGGCCTCCTCCAGAATGTTACTGTGGAGGTGGACCAACCTGCGTGGAAAGTGCATAAATACCTTCTGTATTTGTATGTTTGTGAGACTTTAGTCAGTTTTGTACCATGGACACTCGCACACATGCACACAAAGACACACTCTCAATCTGAAGTGTTAATATCTGAACATTCTAAAGGAAAGAATTGGCAAAAACCACACAAAAAAAGCATGGGAAAAATGCAGTTAAAAACGAGTGCCTATAAACAGATTGGGAAAAGTAAAAAATACAACTGCTGTTGCATGTAATATTGCTGCACTTTTCATTTAGCATTTGCATGAATCAAACCACTGATAAGAGAAGAAAGACAGCACAAAGGAAACATGAGAAGGCAGAGTTTAATAGGCGCAATCGCAGGAGGACAAAGCGGTGATGAAAAACAGAGAAGATGAAAAGGTGGACTGAAACAGAATGCCAAAAACAGAAAGATCAGAACAATAGAGGAATCCTAAAACTACAGAAGATAAGTCGGCAAGTAACGAAAAAGGAGAGGAGACACTAAGAGAGATATTTGCCAGCACGGGTCCCTTTTTGATGTGGCTAAAACCAGGCGGGATATACAGAGCAAAGATGAGCTAAAGATAGACAGATAAAACCAGAGCTCAAAAAACGGGCGACGGACTGAAAGAAACAGATTCACATGGAACTGGATGAATGGCGGGGAAATTTTAGAAAATATAAAAGGATAGAGTGGTGGAAGCAAGGATAGAGAGATAAAAGCCCGAGTAAACAAAAGAAGATGGATACGATTGTAGAGAGAAACAGAAGGGAAGAGAAAAGTGGACAGAATGTAATGAGAAGAAAATGATTTGAGAACAGGACAGAGAGAAGCAAGCAGAGAGACGTGGCGTAAATGAACTGCGGCGGTACAGGCGCAACCATCTCAAGGGAGGACGAGAATTAAAGAAAAAAATGTCATATTAGAAGAGAGATTGGCTACAATGGTCGAAACATTCTTTAGTTGGACACAGATCCATGCTGGGACTCCATGTGGTCTCCCTGCTGTGGAAACGGTTTTCATGAGGCTGCTGTCATCGTGCAAGAGAAATACGTGAGCTGTCTTTTGTGCAAGTTGGAGAGTTCTAATGATGGAGCTCAGATGTGCAAAATGATGCCCCGGGCACCTCACACTGGGAGGTCAGTTTGTGCTGAAAATAAAATAAATAAATACAACTTTACATGCAGAATTTTATGATGGGAGGAGGTAAACATTGATGCTCGTCATTCTGTGTGGAATACACAACATCAATTTAAACGGAGGAAAATCCTCGCTGTGCGCCCCATTTTTGAAGTGTTGAAAACAGTGCTCAGCATGCTTCAGTAGCTTTGCTTCAATTTCAATCACATCTTCTTCACAAAAGAAGAGAAATACAGATGAAACATTTGGTTGAGACGTGTCGGAGTCACGGGGAAGCGAAATTAAGAAAGGAGTAAGCTAATGCTAGACACATTGAGTATGTGTGGATCATTTGTTTGACCAGCCACACTACAAGTATTTCTCGTGCACAGAATTTATTCAAAGTAACTGCAATTCCGTGTAGCAGATAACAGAGTATTTCAGGGGAATTTTTCATATGGTGTTACAAGCACCAGACAGGGGTGGTGGCCTAGCGGTTAGTGCGATCGCTTTCAGTGCGGAAGGTTCCCCGTTCGAACCCCACCCCTGCCCTTCTCCATGTAATGTGGAGTTGCGTCAGGAAGGGCATCCGGTGTAAAACTTGTGCCAAATCTACATGCAGATCTATGTGGGATCTGCTGAGGCGACCCCAAGTTGAAATTGGGAGAAGCCGAAAGTAGATTATTTTTGTTACAAGCGCCAAATTTGGTAAAAATTCTCCTTAGACTTTACGCTTTTGAAAATGCCCACCGGCCACTCAAATTGTCAAAATGGCAGCCATTTTCCAAGATGGCTGCCATGCTTGGGATGGAAATTCTTCTTTTGGTGATAAATATGCACAAACTTGCATAATATTGATGAGTCTAGTGTCAAATCATACCTTTTTAACCATGTAGAATACAAATACAAAGCCGTTCTTCAACTCATACAGCATTACTTCAGCATGCCAAATGTGCTACCTACCAATATGTAAACCTGTGTTCGATACCCAGTCACGCTACTTGCCTGTGTCTTTGGACAAGACACTTCATCTGCACCATCACAATCCAACCACCTATAAATGGGTACCACCCTTGGCTGGGGAAGTAACCTGTTATGGACTTTCATCCGCTTCAAACCATGATATCTGGGGATAAGCACCGGCCCGATGGGCCTCAAGGCCTATGCAGGACTTACTTCTTTGTAGTCAAAAACCTACTTTTGGACAACAAGTAAATCCAGATCGGTGCACATGGTGGGATTCTGTGCAATTCATTATGCCAGAACAGAGCAGGATTTTCATAAAACAAAACCGATCAAATCTAGGATTGCATCTCCCACATTGTTGAAGATTTGTGTGAATAAAATAGACTCTGGTCGGTTGCTGTGTCACGTGCTAGCTAATGTGAGTGCGCTATCGAACCCAGTCATTGCAGAAACTTACCCGTTGACTTCTTGTTTAAGCCATCGAAAAGATGAGTCAACGGGTCCATGCATACTGCGGGAGCAAAAAATTAGAGGGCATCAAGTAGCAGTAACAGGGCACAGGCAATGAACAGGGCGGCCACAGTTACTAGCAGGGCGCGGGCACTGTTGTGGATTGGTAGGGAGAACCTTGATAATAATAATAATAATAATAATAATAAGAGGCACTGTTGTCTCACAGCAAGAAGGTCCCAGGTTTGCCTCCGACCTGGTCCTTTCTGTGTGGAGTTTGCATGTTCTCCCCGTGTTTGCGTGGGTTCCCTCCGGTTTCTCCGGCTTCCTCTCACTTCTAAAAACATGCAGGTTAGGTGAACTGGTGACCCTAAATTGACCGTAGGTGTAACTGAGATTGTGAATGTGTTTGTCTCTCTATATGTGGCCCTGCGATAGACTGGCGGCCTGTCCAGGGTGTACCCCGCCTTTTGCCTAATGACCGCTGGGATAGGCTCCAGCCCCCCGTGACTCTTAACTGAAATGGATGGATGGATAATAATGATTTAAAGTGATGCATAAGTGTTCAGTGAACTACTTACAGAGAACAGTTGAGGAGTTTTCAGATTTCGCTTAGAAATATTGGTGTGTGAAAGCAAACAAAGTTAAAAATGCAACATTGTAAAATTTTAGTCCCTGATCCAGACCACACAAAAATGATTCGATGTGAATATGCCCTAACTTGTATTCTGACAAATATCTCTGTTGCAAATGCAGAATAAATCAATAAATTTGTTGGAAGGCAGCACATGTTCCTGAAGCAAAGTATGATCAGTGATTCTGCCTCGTAATCTGTGGACTCCAAATTGAAAAGCCAAAAGATTCAGGAAATTACTCCCCAGTACCGTTTCTTTTCTTTTTTTGGCATGAAGTAGTGAAACAACTTCATAGAGATATGAACCAGACATATTTTGAAAACCAAATCAGGGCAGCCCCCTGTTTTCTGGAGCGCTGCTTTACAGCTTTAGCTGAGCACAACAGTGAGTTCAATAAAACAACAAAGCCATCGACTTGCAAGCCAAGATGTGACTGTTTAGTCAGAATAATATTATATTGGCACACTATTTGGTATTTAGTATCCTGTGTGGATATCTCTGGAAGAAATCTAGTTTGCTATATTTTAAATACATTTTTCTTTACCTCGCTCAAAGCTGTAAAGCACGGATGCTGTTAATAAACTGTCTGTCCTCGCCGTGAGACGTACAAAGTGTGACAACTTTTCTTCTGAAACTGCAATCGTGAAACACAAACAACTATAGCAGACAATTGTATACTGTCTAATCATAATTTTTTTTTTGCTCTTCATATTGTCATCATTTTCAGTCAGGTCACCAAAAGCACTTCCAGCGCACATCTGCTAATTATATTGGCTGCAACAGAACCATCATTCTGAGAGTGTGTTATGAAGATTACAGTGTGATTACAGAAAATAAGAGCCGCCAGCTAAGATCTGCTTTTTAACTAGTGAAATAAGTTCCATAAAACATCCTTGCTAAAGCTGAAATGAGCTTTAGCCCGTGCCAACAGTACAGAAATGATGCGCAATGAAAAAAATCAAGCCGGAGACTAATGGGAATGTTGTGTTTTTAAGCGTAAATTTGCTCTGTGTGTCTGCAGCTCTGTCTCCCTCAAGAATGAAGTTAGTGCGACAAAAACAGATGCAAGTCTCAGGAAATCTGTATTGATTGTCAACAAATTGGTTTGCACTTTTGCACTCGTGACAACCCATTTGCAAATGTAGTACACTGTAATACCAAGAAAGTACACTCAACAGCTGACCAATGTCAATAAACACAGCAAACGGCGTGTATGCTGAAGATTGTTTTCTGTCGCGAGTGCAGAGTTTGATAAGGCAAAGCCAAATGCCTTCTCTAAAACACAATGGGAGCTGTGATTTCCTCAGAAAGCTTACAGATTATTCCCTTCTGGAGGAACTAGCCAACAGTTTTCCCGAACAAATGCAGCATAATATCTAACCTCCAATGTCTTCATTTATAAGAGGTCTTAAGCTATGGCCGGGCAAAATGATTTCCCCCCAAATTTATCAGACAAAAAGACAGAAGCGCAAATTTATTGTCCAAATCTAGGGCAAAACTATGACACACACACACACAGAGTATCTTAGAGCAAAATTAAGATGGAGACTGAAGGAATTAGTTTCCGGCACTCAGAATAATGACTTTCTATGATATTCCCTGCATCTGAATACTCAGTATGTACGAGGGCACTTCAAAAAGTTCTTGGCCTCACCCAGAAAACGTCACAGGAGAAAGATTGTTCATGCATTATTTTTCAACATAGTCTCCCTTAAGGCGCAATCTCAGCTAGACGTTTGGGCCAACGTAGACAAACGTATTTGCAAACGTCAGTGTCCGCTGGCCTTCGCTAGCCTCCACTGGCCTACGCCGCTCCACACTGATGAACGTCGGCCGCGTTCAAAACTTTTCAACATGTTTAAAATTTCTCAGCATTTGCCTGCGTACCTCTGGCTACTTTGGAGACCGTGAGAGAAAGTTAATCTCTGCTACTACCAAGTTCGCTACGCTAGCCTCCTCTAGCCTAAGTTACTGGTGTGATCATCTAGGCTGGCTGGTGTTTGGGTACTGCTTTGTCCTGCCTGGTCAGAATCACTGGACAATGGTGTGTTAACCCCCTCTCCCATACATTGCCTCGTTGGCAAAAGTCTCTCTTGTTCTAATGGCGTGCTGGCTAACACCCGCCTCCACTGGCCTCTGCTAGCACCACGTTGTGGAATGCCGAACTGCATTCGAGGTTTGCTACCAAACTCCAGTCATGTGATTTTTGCTGACGTTTGGTTAATTTTCTCGACTTTGCCCTGCGTTCACCAAAAACTGGGGTAAGCGTTATAGTACGATTGTGCCTTTAACGTCAATGCACTTGGTCCACCAATGTTCAAGCTTCACTATCCCTTTGCGGAAGATGGTCACATCTTGATCCTCCAGATATTTTGGTTTCCGGGTGAGGCCGAGAACTTTCTGAAGTACCTTTGTACTAACATTTTATTACAGACTACCCAACCGTTACTGCAGTATGTACTAGACGTAAGTTAGCCAGTGGTGGTGACACAATTCAGACGTGGTACGCCGCTGCCATTTTACCTGTCCTTTGACCTGAATGGTTACAGATGATGCATATGTGCATACCCATGTATGCCATGAAAATGTCTATTTTGCAATCGCAGACTTTTCCTGATGTATATTTGTACAATGCCACAGCCCCTTGGATGCCACTACTGTTTTCACATATGTCCGCTATCTTTAAAATTTCCCAGGAAGTTCTTCAGTTACCAGGCTCCAGCTGCCTCATGCTAGATAGCATAGTGCAGTCAGTTTGCACACTATGGAGGTAGGAGATCATCCGGTTACCGTTCGTCTACTACTAAATGCCTACTGAGTATTTGGATACCCTACGGATTGTGACATACTGCTTTTTGCCTGCTACATAGTAAGCTAGTATGAATATTTAGATGTAGCCATTGTGACATGAAAACAAACATGGATGACATACAGCTTGGGGGGGTTGCACCGGGGGCCCTGGTGGCCCATGGCCTAAAGCTGGAGCCGATTTGAGTCTCTGCTCCGGAGTAGTAGGTGGAGGTAATGCACCTTTTATGCTGGTTGCCAACTGTCTTTTCGCTCAAACTTTGAGTCTTGTTAGACAACGGTTGTACTAAACCTCCTGTTTGTTTTATTTCTTTTGTTTCCTTTCAAATGGTGTATTGTAGTCTACTATGGAGCGTTTTTTTCTGTCTGTCTATATGTGGCCCTGCGATAGACTGGCAGGCAATTTAACAGAGAGGCACGACAGTTTGACGTCTGTGTCTGGTCACCATGCTGGTCTTATTTTGCGCGCTGATGAGTTGAAATGAACTGCAGGTGTGAGGATGTACAGGTGACACCAGCAAGAAAGCACAGGTCGCATCAGACAAACAGGAAGATCGTGACACAAGTAATGCAAATATGAAAAATATACACTTTATGCAGACTTGGTTCAATATCAGAGACAAAAAATAAACATTTTTGATGTTGGGTTCATGGCCTCAGACAGAAAAATACAACACAAGAAAAGAGAAATCATGTATCCATTTACCCAGCCGATGACAAACCCATTAATTCTGATGACTGAATCAATTATATTTTGATCAAGAGGTCAAACGAAGTACACCGGGTAAATCAGTTGTTTTACATGTGTTAAATGTCCCGAGTGAGTGGTCAAATCACACGTACCATGCAGTGGCGATTCTGGAGTCTGTTGGGGCCCTGGGCAAAATTTCACAGGGGGCCCCTCCAACCAGCGTTCATCACCATTATGTTATAAGTGTAGCCTTTGTCTTGTTATCGCCGTCATTACAAGGCTTTTACCTGAGTGCTGTACTACTTTGCCACTTGCATCATTTTAATAAAGTTTCCCTGTTTGCTTCAGGCGCAGTCACACGATGACGTTTGGGCTGACGAATATGAAAATGTCAGTGATTGCCAGCTTCTGCTGGCCTCCGGCAGTCTTCGGCGGCATTTGGCGGTGTTCACTGATGAACGGCGACCGCGCCCACATTTTTCAACAGGTTTAAAATTACTCGACGTACTTGTGGCTATGTAGGAGACCGTTACAGATCGTAACGGTAGATCGTTACGTGCACATTGCATGCAGTAGCCCTCGCTAGCCTGCGGTACCGGTGCAAACAGCTTCCAAAAGCCTGAGTTACTGGTGCGATCGTGTTCGCTGGCTAACGTGTGGGTGTTGGTTCTCCTACCTGCTCAGAATCACTGGACAGCGGTGTGTCGAACCCCTCTCCTGAATGTTTCCACTTTGGCAACAGTCCCGCTTGTTATAATGGAGCGCTGGCTAACGGCTGTCTCTGCTACAAACATGGTGTGAAATGCTGTGATGCGTTTGAGGTCCACTACGAAACTCCGGGAACGTGATTTTCACCACTTTTCTCAATTTTCTCGAGCTTTCACCTCGTTCACAAGCTGCTGGCCCAAACATCATAGTGTGACTGCGCCTCAAAGGCACAGTCGACGAAGATGAATGTATTTGCATACGTCAGTGATCGGTAGCATTCGGTAGCTTGTGCTTGCCTTCTGCGCCATTTGGTGGTGTTTGCTGATGAACGGCGACCGCGTCCAAGATTTTCAACATTTTTGAAAATTTTTCGGCATTTGCCGACGTACCTGTGGCTACGTAGGAGACCATTACAGACTGTAGATCATTGCTACGTGCGCGTTCCATGCGGTAGCCCTCACTAGCCTGTGGTACCAGTACAAACAAACTCTAAAAGCCTAAGTTACTGGTGCAATCGTGTTCGCTGGCTAACGTGTGGGTGTTGGTTCGCCTGCCTACTCAAAATCACTGGACAGTGGTGTGTTGAACCCCTCTCCCGAACGTTTCCACTTTGGAAACAGTCCCGCTTGTTTTAATGGAGCGCTGGATAATGACTGCCTCTGTGCAAGGCTGTGATGTGTTTGAGGTCCACTATCACACTCCAGGAACGTGATTTTTGCCAACGTGCGGCTACTTTTCTCTCGCTTTCACCTCATTCACCAGTTGCTGGCCCAAACGTCATAGTGTGACTGCGCCTTTAAGGTTAGCGGAGACCATAAAACATTTGGAATTATCTATTTATTTGAAGTAAGAAATATTCAGAATATCGTGATAAAGGAAAGTGATTCAGTGTGTTAGAACACAAGTAGATATGTTACATTAATGCTACTGTGTAAGAAGATGAGCAAATATGGTTACAGTAGTGTGGCTCTTTAAGAAAATGAGTTAGGAAGTTGTGTCAATCGGATTAACTGTGTCAATATATAAAAGATCACACTTTGAGATTGTCAATTAAATATCACTACAGATGCTATTAACCAGGCAAAAGAACTATTATCTTTGCAGGAGTCCTTTCAATCCAAAACTCAGACTCTACATTACTGAGGAACCTATTTAGCAAACCTCAAACACAAATCGTCTCTCGTACACTGACACTGATATGTCTTACAAAATGAATATCCGCACAGGCACAAGGAAAACTACAAAAGCCAGCAGAATAAACAAACAAAAATAACCGTAACCCCCGTTGGAGGGTTAATAATGTCTCCTATTGCACTCAGTGAGACTCGCTCAAAAACCCTCGTTTGCCTAACGACTGTATTGCCTTCATAAACTGCTCACTACTGCTGTATTACTCTTCCAAACATCAAAATAATCAATAAGGCATGCAGCCCTTTCAACTCCTCGTCTCTTTAGCTACGCATCTGTACTGACTCTGTAAGTAGGTGGAAAACAGCCACAGCTGAGGACGGCACGCGCCGACGCCTTTGGGCACGGCACAAACACTGATCCGAATGATCACAGCGAGAGCAGCGCACACGTTTCGTGTTCATCTTCCTGATATTTCTCAGTAATTATTGCTGTGCTTGAGCACGACGTGGACAGCTTCACAGGCTGTCTCTAACGGAGCACGAGCAGCACCAGGCAGCACAGAGCGTCTGCTGCTTTGCTCCGTTCACGTGAACGCGCAGCATTTTTCTCGCTCACCACTTGTATATAGAGGAAAATGTATACAGATGAAACACTGTATAGTATATGATACTTGTAACAGTAACATGTTAATAACGTCAATTTAAAATGCTTTCATGTAATAGGATAAGAATTCCTCAAATTCAACTTTTCAACGGCAGCATATTCTTATCTGCTTCACTGACCACTGTCTTAATTCCTAATAATAATTCCTCTTTATTTTCTTTGAGTGGCCTCTAAATCACTTGCAACGGGAGTGAGTGGAGTCAGGTTGCAAACTTTGTACATTGCCACTGCTGCAGCTTAACGTTTGTCAGCCCTCGGGGGCCCCCTACTGGCCGGGGAGCCACAAGCTGCCTGTCTTGCTTGCCGGCAAGCAGCGCCTTTGATACCATGGCATGAGCTGCAGGTATTTTAATATCTACATCTGTTTTAGTGCGTTTCAGTACCTGCTGCAAATGACTGTTGTGGTCTTAAAAGCTGAAATACACCTCTTTAAGATGATTAAATCAGGCATTTTTGGGTGAATTATGTCAGAGTTGACTGGGATTATATTGTGAGATCTTTAATCATTTAATCTGTCATGCACAAATGGACTGTAGCTTTATTTGGACTCGATCGGAACTCAGATCATTTCCAAACCTGTTTTGAAAAGCTTGTAGTCTGGCTGTAGCTTTCAATAATTTATGGTGGTTAAATATGCCATTTGAAGGTTGAGCCATGACTGAGAAAGATTCAGGCACCTTTTTATTGAGTAACAGACTCAATTTAAAAAGAAAAAAGAGAGTGCATCACGGTTAGTTTTACAAAATAAATAAAATTCTGATGATTTAATTATTTAGAAGTCTTCCCTTTTTAGTGGCTATCCAATTTATTATAGCATGAGGTGAATTAAAGGGATTAGCAAGGTGATGTATATCATGCACATAGTAAATGTTTTTCAGACTATAGTGATGTCATGATGTTTTACCGATATCATCACGATGTCACTTATCCCATGGAATGACAAATAACCTTTTGATCACCTCTCTAGCCTTATTGGTTGTGGAGATATTCCGGAAAATGTGTTTGGACTATATTCTTGATTACTTTCACCTTGACCTTTGACCAATCTGCTTCAAAATGAATCCCCTGCAGACACTCACCCATGAAATATTCCTACCAAGATTGGTGAAAATCTTATACTGTTTTCAACTTATGTTGTACACAGGCACACACTCGAGAGATTACAACACCCTGCGCTACCGCTGTGATATTTTACAGAAAACACCATCAGCAGAGCTACGAGTAAAAGTTTTTTAAAAAAAGTATGTAGTTAGTAAATTACTCAAAGCACAGGTTACTTTCTTCAACCCTATACCTGGGTTGTCTTGTTGCAGTTGTTTCATGAAAATTCTTAAAACTCAGGTCTAAACCCCCCAGCCCTCCTACTTGTGCCACCTATGTAAGTGTGGGCTCATGTACATTGACTTTGTCCGATTTGCACTTTTACCACTAAAGCAAGGTAAAACATTTATGTGCACCCTCATTGTTAAGCATGTGCACACCGGTTGGTGGAACGATGTGCTGCGCTAATGCACTTTGCACTCATGTCAGAACCATTAAAACCGGAATGCGTGTTGTGTTATTGACTGAACTGTGTTCCACTGATGTGCTGACAGTCTCAAAACTACAGAAAACACCACACGCAACACCTGCTCTCAGCTTGTGCACAAGTATTTCCCTATTAATTGCCATTTGGGTTCAGAGGGGCTAACTGTGGACACCGTGCGCTCCAAATGCACAATGCATATGCAATTAAAAAGAAAATAAGGGTGGGGATGATTTTGGGTCATCACATAGTTCCCAGCCTCAGGCAAAGTAATGGGCCCCCCAGAGAAAATCTTGCCTAGAGCCGGCCCTGCT
>OMMV01184037.1:0-15639 GCA_900302635.1 Chatrabus melanurus | reverse complement strand
CTTTGGCCATTCCTGTGTCCATGTTACATTTGCAATGTTTTTTATTACTTGTTAAGAAATACAAACAGTATGGTACTCCATGGTAAATCTGTGTCAAGTAGACAGTTCTCAAAAACTAAGTGACCATGATGGAAGGAGACTAGTGAGGGAAGCCACCAAGACAGCTCTGAAGGAGTTCTAGGCTTCTGTGGATGTGTTTGGAGAAACTGGGATTGGTGCAAAATTTGCCTGTTGCATCCTCATTCACAGCTTCATCAGATCCAGGGAGATGTCTACTTGTCTCCCTGGATCTGTCATTTCTGATGTTTCCCTCATCTTCTATTTCATCTCCTCTTCTTTGCAGGCCACTGGTTTCCTAGCCCAGTGGATGTGCATCTTGGCAAGCCATTTTGAATTTTCACGTCTGGCCAAGTTAGCCCATATTTTCACGAGGTTCACCCCAGCTCATTTTAATCAGCACCCTGGAATCGACTAAAATCAACCTTCAAGCCTTGGTCCTGGAAAACAGTCACGGGACTCCATTGAGGGAACTCTGCTATTTCCCTCTGGAATAAGGTATAGAACATATGTACCATCAGTCAGAAAAGAACAGAAATAGTTCCAAACTGCCAATGGACAGCCATCAATTTATGGTTACAAAACACAAGTTAACATAGATACATTTTACATTTTCTTTTCTTCCATGTTCTTATAAGAAACCAAAATTCACAGATTTGAAATATTCAACCAAATTATAGATACATTTATGCTGGCACAACAAAAACTATCAGCAATATGCGTGCTGAGTTTTGATAAAATGTAATGAAAATGATAGGTTTTGTTATATAATGCACACCAAGCATGCTGAAAGTGAATTATTTATTGTCAAGACCATTACTTCTTATTTCACCTGAAAATATAGTTTGTAGATTACCTTAACTACATGTGCAGCAATCCATACAAATCCTGTCATTTTGTAAAGACTATCATCATCTTAGAATTTTGTGACATAATATACCATTTGCAAGAAAGTCTCAATTTTGCATTTTATATGGTTTTATTAGAGGTGTGTATGACAGTAAAATAAAATAGATGCTCTACATCTGATGCCATCGTACTTACATTCAAGCCTGTCACCCGCTGACATGGGGGGAGAAAATGTATGTTTTTATGAAAACTGATGAGGGTTGATGGACTCTCTCTTCTGTCTCATGGATTTGGCTGCTTCACGGACAGATTACTTTGTGCTTTTTGACCCATGCCTGTTTTTTTAATACGAAAAGAGACCTCTTTTACTCACCATCCTGTGTCACTCTCTGCAAAGGGGTCCTGGGTTGTGCTAAAAAAAACGCACACAACAAACAAGTAATAAAAAACATTATAAATGTAACATGGACACAGAAATGGCCAAAGCGTAACAAGCAGGCAAACAAGTTTGGAATGGCATATGTCACATGTGCACAATTCCATAATTATTGGTCAATTTTGGTGCTTTTCACCCAAAATAAAAAAAAGTTTTGATATTCTGCAACACTATATGTCCCTTTCCAGCTATTATATCAACATGGCGGTGCAACATAGTGGCCTCCTTGAAGGGGCCCGTTCCCATGCAGATATGAAGGGCTCATTCTAAGCTTATGAAAACACATTGATTCATTGTTGCAGGTAATTTTATACACTAATGAACAAATAGCTATGAATGCTATATTCCGTTTCTGCTAATAAACGCCCATAAATCCAACACACTGTAGCTTTAAATTATATTTCCTTGTAGTAGCAAGTAGACTTAGAAATGTCGAGTAAAACAGCCACACAACCTTCCCTCAACACTTGCTAATTCAATTTATTTGTATAGTGCCCAATCACAACATATGTCACCCCCCAAGGCACTTCACTCGAGGAAGGTCTAACCTTACCCACCGAGCAGCAGCTCAGAAGTAAAAGCCAACCTTTACTTAGAGAACAAAGTGTTGGCCCTGGTCACTGCATTATTTATCAGCAAACACTTAAAATTTGAAGTGTTGTTTGAGTCGCGTGAAATACATTACTTTGCTAGATTTGTGTTTTTCTATGAAAAAAATGCATTTTCTTTACTAACAGTTTGTTTTATTGTACAACTGTACGGTGGCGCCCCCTGGAGTGCCTCTTTGGTAATTTGAGTTTGACAGCATTGGGATAAATCAAAACAATACTGCTCAGTTTTTTGTTAACACAAGCAGCGGTGGACACTGTATCTAGGCTTTGGAAATGAAAGAAGCTGACAAATAAGATCAGTTCAAATTACATAGAACTTCAAAACCTCACATGCTTTGAGAGAGACGGAGAAAAAAGGAAGTGGTGTCTGCTTTGGCTATATTCATACAAAATCCTTTCCGCAGGGTTGTGTGGACCTGTGACTGTTTTTGAGTTTTAGAACACTACTGCTGTTAAACCATCAGAAAACAAATGTTTACTCATCCAATTTAATAATTTCTGTGCAGAAACGGCGTCTCTCTCGCTGACAACCCCACCTGCTCCCAAGTTGCCTCATCCATCCAGCATCCACTCACCATGCACCAGGGGGCAGTGTTCAGCGAGTGGCAGCCAGATTACCCAGAATCACACTTTGCATTTTTATAGGATATTATACAAGCAAAACAAAGTTGCTTTTTCTATTGATCTGGCGCATCATAATTCACCAAATTTTAATCTGTTTATCCTCATTATATGCCTTTTTAATTTGGAGACGTACAAGATGATAGCATTTAGTGTTTTTAAGTTATAATGTTAATAAACTTGCATCTATCTATCTCTTCACTCACTGTATTTTACAGGCTTTTCCAAAGCCTAGGCATATTATTTTAGAAACGTGTAGGTTAACAACGACAGGTTGAACATATCAGTGAACAGATCATACTGTCTGTACTGTAGCGTGACAAAATATTAACGACTTTCCGACAGAGACGTTGAAAGGGAAATATGTATAGAATATCTCTCCTCCCATGTCTTAAGGCACAGCTAGCCACAGAAAAAGTGCTGCTTCAGTCTCTCTCTGTCTTTGGGCATCGCTTTGATCAGTCCCACCTCAAGACTTATCCTGGAGGGAGCGCCGCGCTCCTCTTCTCCGTGGCTAATCACACTTCCTGTCTTTGTCTTTATGTGCTTTAGACAAGCGTCAGATAGGAACACAGGAACAGATTTGCCCCGAGAACTTGTGACGCCTCTGGTTGTGCTTCGTCTTGTCTTCTCCAGCGGATTTGCTCATGAATATTTCTACTGATTTGAAGTGGTGGATTTCAATCTATTGCCAGAAGAGTAAAAGAGAAAAAAAACCAAAACAAAAAAACAAGGAGTTCCAGAGTTCAGGACAGAAGATGTAGTAGATGTCACTTGACTAGTTTTACCTGGAACTGTTCAAAGAGATGAAACGGTTAACAAAATAATTTTACTTGCACAGCGAATTCTTTGGGAGGAGGTGATATCACACTTTGTGTGTTTCAAAGGCAAGTACAGAAAAGCTCATTTCAGCCAGGAGCCAAAACGAATGAAAAGAAAGAGACATAAAACCCTTCTTCTTGAGCGCTGACGGCGATGAAAACTGGCTTGTGTTCTATTTTCGTACCCATTTCCATATCCAAGGCCACCTGAGGGAGGTCAGGCTGCTCCGGCCAATTTCCTCACAGGGAGAAGGACCGGCATTGACAGGGAAGACACAAATCCTCAAAGACCATCCGCCCATGCCATCCATCACCCTCGCCGGCACTGCCGATTCGCTCGTGCTATGGATAGGGAAATTAACATCGACTGGATATATAATTGACAAACCCTCCATGACGGCACCCACAGGTTTTCTGAAGAGTAGGTTTGAAGCTCAAATGGGGCGGCTCCAAACATCGCCACCTTAGTAGTGACTGACTCCGCCTAAATCCTGGCCACCCCATAAATTGGTAAAGTGGTGGAGCGTGGGCCAAGACCGGCACACAAATGAAACCCGAACATCTCGGACTTACCAAGCAAGCTAAGGCTAACAGGCTAGCCAAGCCTAACTTTGGTTCAGGTGTTTGATTAATGCATTTTTTTGCGGACTGGGCAGTGGTTTTCATAACTGGTAACCATATTATCTTGGATATTTGTAGTAAAATGCTCATAAAGGACAAACACAGTCGAATCCACAGCAGGCAGCGTCTACTGCTTCCAGCTAGCGGGAGGCCGCCTTGACCAAGCACACTAGCTGTCACTCAAAGCAACCACACCCCTAATTATTCATAACTTTATGGCTTAAAATAGCATAAATTGATGAGTTATATACATATCCACCCCCGTACAATTTCCATGAACGGGGAAGCTAGTTATAGAGACCAAAACCGGGTTTTGTACCAGGCTGTAAATATGTTTATTTCTGCTGCAAAGTTGGACATTTTAACATGGGGCATCCATAGACTACATATACCGGACAAACCCTGATGTCACTCATAGGTTTTCTGAAGAGTGGGTTTGAAGCTCAAATGGTGCAGATATATATGTCACCATCTTGCAGTGCCTGGCTATGCCTAACTTCTGGCCAACCCATAAATGGAATAAAGCCGTGGAGTGTGGGCAAGACTGACGTGACGAATGAAGCCCAAACAAGCCCCCTTGTAACTAGTAACTTGTTTAGTTACTAAACAAGCTAAGGCTAACAGGCTAACCGAGGCTAACTTTCGTTCAGGTGTTTGAATAACATGTTTTGTGGACTGGAACATGGTTTTCATGACAGGTGGCTTCCGTATGGAACTACAACTGACATATTTTAACATGGGGTTCTATGGAGATTAAATAATACTTGCAGCCAGCCTCAAATGGCCATTCAAGGAACTGCAGGTTTTGGCACTTCCGCGTTGGTTTCATTTTTCAGCACTGGAGGTTGGCGCTTGGATTAAAAAAAATAATATCATTTCACTTCTCACTCTTTCTTTGCCTTCATCATCAGCTTCAAAGCCTGTAACTCTCCACAGCGCCCGAAGGTTAATTAACACGAAGCGAGCAGTGAATGATCAGAGAGAACGAGAACTCTCCAAAGGTTAAGTGTCACACGGGGGGAAACGTGTTGTCAGAACAAGTAGGCTTGTTTTCCGCACGCTGAAAAAAAAAAAAATCAAATGAGAGAGCAGTGGCTCGGAGGGAAAGACGTTTTTTCCCCAACACCTTTTCAAAACTTTGCATTTCTCCTGTCAGTGAAGGCAGCGTTCAAACAGACATTTTGAAGAACAAAAGAACTGCAATGTTCTGTCACGTGGCAACCTTTCACTGGAGTTACTCCATTTTTTTTTTAAACATATCACAATAATTCTCACAAAACACTGTGATAAGCAACGGGCTCGTGCAAAAAAAAAAAAAAAAAAAAAATCCATTACAATGTTAATCACTGCTTTTAAAGACCTACTCAATGAAATTGTGTCTGCTCTTGGTTTATCCCCAGAGGGGGGGAAAAAGAAAATGACTTCATGAGCCACGCGTACCCTGGATGGCGTCTCACAGGTGAAATAGTGAGAATTGTGGCTGCAATAATTAACACGGGCTCCTCTTCTTTCCCTGTGGCTTGCTGCTGACATTTGGTTCATGCTCGAGTGTCTGCCGAGCTGATTTCAGTCTCTTGCATGAAGGTGAGGCTGTGTGCGTATGCACGTGTATGCTGGGCCCAGCGGGAAGCCTGACAAGGACAGCGGTGACATGGCCCGAGTGCTGAAGACGGGATTGAACACGTTGAAAGCACAGATTAGAGACCCGTTCACTGTCAAGAAAAAAATTGGGGAAACTTTCAGGCAACCAGCCGTACAGACTTTTTGATTTTACTCAACTTAAGGGAATTAGCTTGACACAGAGTGCGATTTATGCAATGACAATTGAGGGGGGAGAGTCCTTACCTAACATTAGCTAACTAATATCAGCTACAGATGAATGTTAACTTTAGCTAGCTACAGTTAGTTAAACTATAACCTGAGGCAAAAGTTAGAAGCTAGGTAACGTTAGCATTCTAGACACTTGACACAATCTAACTCAGAACCTCAGAAGCTAAGAAAATAAAGTGTACTAAACAAGCTAGTTAGCAACATACGTTTACCAACTGCACCATCCTTTGACTTGTTCCACACTCTAGGCCACAGACTTAAATGAGCCACAGCAATGATGGGAGTGAAAAAGGCAGACGAGAGGTTAAGAAATAGCATATTCCGCTTTAAGTAAGTCCTTTCACGCCCTGAGGCCCATTGGGCCAGTGCTTATCTCCGGTTTCCGTGGCGTGACGCGGACCAGAGTCCATGACTCCACCTGGACATGACACCAGTCCATCACAGGTTACTTCGTAGCCAAGGCCAGTACCAATTTTACAGCTGGGTGGAGTGAGACAATGCAGATTGTCTTGTCCAAAGACACAGAGAGATAGCATGAGCGGGATTTGAACCCAGGTCTACATATTATTTATACTTATCCACCGAGCTACCTGCTCTACATGTTCCACTTTAGGAGTGTCTGAAATCATGTTACAACATTCTTCCAGGCACGAATATCAGAAATATACTGTAATAGTTACAAATACAGATAAGAAGAAGAGACAAATGTTTTGAACCCCCCCTCCCAAACTATTGTTTTTGTCCCCTTTAGGGGAAGACGTAAGTCCTACATAGGCCGAAGTAAGTGCTATATAGGACGAGACACCAGTCCAATGCAGGTTACTCCCCCAGCCAAAGCCGGTACCCATTTACAGCTGGGGGGGGACTGGGACAATGTAGATTAAATGTTTTATCCAAGGACACAGACAAGTAGCATGAGCAGGATTCTAACCCAGGTCTACATATTGGCAGGCCAGCTCCTTATCCACTGGGCTACCTGCTCTACCCCCTTTAGCAATGTAACGGCTGGACTGAGGACCCCAGAGCAGAGAACAACGGCACTTGCTAAAAGGCTGTTTTATTTAGCACAGAACAGTCAGTACACTCAGCAGTGGGAAACCATACAAGAATGGTCGTGGATGCAGGCGAGGATTCAGTACACAGGAAATCAGACCATCCAGTGACAGTGTTCGAGGGGGAAGAAGCAAACGAGTAATGCAGTTAAACAAGCAGAGTGTCCGAACACATCTACCAAACATTCCAAGCAAACAGGTCAGGAAACGGCAGACTAAACTCAGGGGACACAAAGAGGCAGCATGGGTCGGCAACTGTAGAACAAACGTGAAACAAACGCAGGAAAGCAGGCATGACAGCAAGACAATCTGTCACTGGAGTGAAGGAATCGTGACGGTTAAATAGTTTTTGAAACAACTGATAAGGAAGCCAGAAAGCATGTGAACCTGGAAGCCTGTGAACAGGAAGTAAAGCCACTGAAGATACACAGAGAACAGATGTCACAATAAAAGCACAAGGAGAGACTAACACAGATGAGAGCACAGGGAAAAATCAACCTGGAGGTAGAATTACACTAGGAGCGCACGAAGAAGAAATGGCACGTAGGAGAATTACTGGAGCGCACGAGAAGACGGTAAGTAATAATTATAAAAGAAGTATCAAAACCCCAAGAGTCAAAACATGAACACCACAACCATGAACCATGGCAGGCAGTAATTAATCTTTTCCAGGAAATACCGGATGTCCAGGTGTGGGGTGTGCTGCTATTTATACCAGATATTGTTACAGATAAGGCGACATTTGTTAGAGAAGTCTGTGAGCAACTGACGCACCATCTGTGACCTGCGTTCCTTTAAAACGGCACCTCGTGCCATCGCAAGTGACAGCATGGTGTGACTCTGCTGCACTGAAAAAGAAAAGTGTTTTAAACCTACCTTTAAAAGACTCAGTGAAACTTGATTTGGTCAGCAGGCAAGTTATTCAATTAAAGTATTGTTTTGGCAAAAGTCAAGTTCATTGGCGTTAAAGGTCAATTTTTTTCCCACTCTGATGTGCACCAAACCTGCCACACACAGTGGGTTCTACCAATGCTCCACTTTGCACCAAACTTGGCACACATATGGGAGTGGGTTCTTGAATTGCCCAACAAGGTCAAATTTACCAAAGGTCAACCATCGGGAATAAGGTCATTGGTTGAAATTTAAGATTTTTTTAAAACTCCAATTTGTATCAAACTTGGCACACATATGGGGGTGGGTTCTTGAATGGCCCAAGCGAGGCCAGATTTGCCAAAGGTCAATCATCGGGGTCAAAGTCATTGGGGTCAAAGGTCAAAATTGAGGTATTTCACTCTGATTTGTACAAAACATGGTGCACACATGGTGGTGGGCTGATTTCTTGGTATATCAGTAAAGGTTGACCCTGAAATTGCCCTTATAGAATAAATTTTGACAAAGGTCAAGGAATTTGATTTTCAACCTGATTTGAACCAGGTTCAAATCAGGTTGAAAATCAGATTTCAAAGGTTCAAATCAAAGGTTCAAATTTTGATTCCAAAATTGCCCTGGCAAGGTCAGCCAGAGGTCAATCATATGGGTGAAGGTCAATGTCATTGGGGTTAAATGTCAGATTGCCATAGCCATTAAACTAGTATCTCACGGAGCAGAGAATGCAGAAGAACGTAGCAATTTTTGGATTAGCCGCTTTTCTGACAAACATTGGCGAAAATCAGGGCTCACCTCTGTCATGAGCGGCATTTTTCTGCTGTGCCGCTGCCCTTGAGGTAAGAATCGCTTTGTCTGGCTGCCGCTGCAGCTTTTGCTTGTGTTGACTACGTGGCGAACCAAAAATAACTTTAGCGACACGTTTTACAACCGTTTGCAAATGCGTACAACTGTTTGCAGAAAAATACATTTGCAAAGAAATTTTGGACATGTTCAATACAAAAACTGTTTGCGACACTAAAAACTGTTTGAGAACTGTTTTGCAACATTTTACAAACCCTGACGAAACCCCAAAATTGTAACGTTCGTCAGCATCCGCCGCTCCGTGAGATACGGGCTTTACTGTCTTCAATACCCATGGGTACTATTACCTAGTTCCCCTAAAGTAAGCAAACTCAAAATGTCTGCTAGGTGGTTCCCTGAAATTTTTTTTAGTTTTCTTCTTTTTACCTGACAGGTGCTGAAAGCCAAATGCTGCAACACAAATATCTGTGTGTTTTCATTTTTACAAAATTACATTATGTAAAGGGTTATATGTCACTCCTGTATACACATTTTGACAATTGTCAAATTTATCACACTGATCTCTATATGTATTGCATGGCGTGACAGTCCATGTTTGATTTACTTTGTGCTGTGAAGATGAAAACGCCTCGTTCACTGCTGCAACAAGCCTTATTTTACATTATTACATTATGTATGCAGGCTTGAGTATGGATAATGGATGAATCTAAAGCAAAGCATTTTAATTACCCACCATCATTCTGTCTCACCTAGCTGTGGAGCTCACATCTTATTAGCCGTGGTGTAAATAAACATTAACATGCCACCCGGATATAGTCCTCCCCCTGCAGTTCTTGCTATATTATCAACATCGCTGCAAAGTACACACACCCAAACTGATCCAACGGCGTGTGCAAACAACAGAAAAGCTGCTGAAGCCGGGGCCACACCATTACAAGCACTTCACAGAAAATTATCATCAGTGCATCTGGCTGGAGGCCATGCAGCCCTATCAAAAGATTAGATTATACACACGTATATACACAAGGAAACACTGTGCTTCCATAATCTATGATAGAAATCTGATCAAACCAAGAGCATCACAACAACATTCACCAGCGAGGAGGAGGATAGGAAAAAAAACAGGGATCGTCTCTGAGGGCCCCGTGAAAAAGATGTCGGTTATAGATAGAATGTGTGTAGGTTAACAACATAGACTGTAAAAATAATGGACAAACCTTTTGTGACACACATAGGTTTTCTGAAGACGTTCGAAGCTAACTTTAGATGTCTTTAGATGTCGCCATCTTGGCAGTGCTTGACTCCGCCTAACTCCCGGCCAACCCATTTATGGGTTGGCAGAACATTTATGAAACTGAAGGTCAAGGTCAAGGTAACTTTATTTATACCCAAGGGTAGATTTGGTTTACAGTGAAGTGAGTCGGCTTCCTCCACACACACAAACAACACTTAGGACACAATATACACAATAAAAACAGTGACAACAGTGCTTCATACTAAGAGACAGGGATCAATGCAAAATACTACAGTATAAAACCATCATAGCAAATAAAAAACAAGATCAGAATTTATAGATAAAAAGGCTATACAAGCAATAATTTAGTATTAAAACCATAAATAATTGCTAGGTTTTATTGATTACTCTGATGGCTGCAGGAACAAAGCTATCTTTATATCGCTTGGTTTTACAAACTGGCAGTTCGTGTCTGCGGCCTGATGGGAGAGGCTGAAATTCACCACGTAGTGGGTGGGAGCCATCTTTCAAAAATAGAACCAGCCATCCTCTGTACCTGTCTGGTATAGAGGGATTCTGGGTTGAGCTCCAATCAGCCTACTAGACCACGTCACAATTTGATTCAGAGAGCCTTTATGTTTTAGGGAAAGGTTGCTGAACCAAGACACCAAGCTAAAAGATAGAATAGATTCTATCTATTCACACACTCACTGTCTGAACCTTTATGACAGTGGGTTCCTGAGCCCTGGGGAGTTTTCCGAAGTCAATACGCATGTCTTTTGTTTTAGAAATGTTCATCTGAAGAAAGGACCTATCGCCGCATTAACCACACAGCAAGCCATATTATCTCATTTTTTTTTTTTAATTAAAATGCTCAGAAACGAGTTACCGGCCTGCTAGGCCTGGACGGTAGCCGTCACTCAAATCGACCTTGTATCTAAATGCATAATTTCATGGGTTAAAACGGCTTAAACTGATGAGTTATATATAAATTTACCCACTGTACAGTTGTCATGAAGAGAGAAGCTAACTATAGAGACCAAAACGGGTTTTTTTAATACCAGGCTGTATCCATGTTTATTTCTGCTGTAAAGTCAGACATTTTAACATGGCATTCTACAGGGATTGACTGGTTTTTGGAGTCAGTCTCAAGTGGCCATTCAAGGAACTGCAATTTTTGGCACGTTCACGTTGTCATCACATTTCATCTCTTAGCACTGGAGGTTGACACTTGGTTAACTAGCAACAGCGTCAATGGCGGTAATTGATGGGGTTAGCTGTATTATTTAGCGGTGGGGTTACAGATTTTGCCCTAAATGAGCAGATATACATTTTAAATAAAATTTCAAGTGACTGCAGCATAAATGTTGTTCATTCATACAAACAATGCACAACAGAATTAACAGTTGTTCAAGCAGCCGGCCTTCTGATGGGACGCAAATGCAAATTTGAGGTTTTTGGGGAAACTTAAAGGAAAAAAAACAATACAAAAAAATACCCAGCTAACAGCAAACGACAGTCAGGACAGAAGCTGCTGTCCTTTAGGTGGCGCTATTCTCCTTCACTCTTTGTGATTGCTGGACTGTTTACCTCCTGTTTCTCAGGTTGTGGTTTGTGGATAGCGTTGAATGACAAGGAAGCAACTCGTTTTTATTTATGCTGGCATACCAAAGTGAACAGAATGATGAAAAATAAATACATCTTGTATTATATAATTGTCATGAACTTGCTTGCTTGTTCTCAGCACAGTAGATAAATAATATCTCAGTGGTATTGGTGATGGTGAATACCTGAGGCTGAAAACATGGGATTTTGAATGGCAAGCATCCATTTTCTGATGGGGTTATGGTGGGGCTACTGAAATTCTTGGGGAGCCTACAGCCCCGATAAAGCCCCAGCTTAGAGCCGCCCATGTATAGAGTATTCTCATCCCTTCAGGACATGGCAACAAGCCAGGAAGCTTGAAACAAAGAGAAAACAATCCAGCCTTGAGCATCAGATACTGCTGATCCTATAAACAGCATTACGATCCGCTTATGTCTCCAGGACAATTTGTCCTGATTAGTATCAGACATGATCAATGCAGGAGCAAGAAAGTAGAATAAGTGCACCTTTGTGCAAATAGGAGTCATGCAGCAACAAACTGGATGTAAGATGCTTTCATATACAGGCTTCTTCAGAAGGTTTTTGGCTTCTCACATGACAGAAGTGAACTCTTCAAAGCACTACATTCTGTTGCATGTACACAACGATCTTTTATAAACTTCTTCATACGTCTTTCTGTCTGCAGATGGACTGACTGCAGCCAGAACCCAAGAGGAGACGGGCCCTCTTCTGCTTTCTTATGTTGTTTCAATCACCACTCGACTGCACAAAGAAGGCAGCGTGACGGCATGACGAACGCACAGCGCTCATCTGCCCGTGCTCGCGTCTCAGTTTGAGCCTCATAAAAGGAAACGGGCCTGACGACGCCAGAGGCGAGGGATCCGGTCCTGCGCAGAGAAACATCAGTCTTTCAGAAGATGTCCTTCAGTGTGGTGCCAACTCTCCCCCGGGCCGCAGCGTGAGACGCAGCCTCTTATTTACCATATACAGGATCTCTCTGCGGCCTTAATGAGCCCGGATATTCAGCTTCACAGACAAAAGGCCATGCTCGCGCTGAAGAAGCTGTGCTTTTGCTGAATTAAATAATGATAATTAAGAAAATATTAATCAAACTCTGGCTTGCTCGGCTCTGCGGCTGCGTTGAGGGAGCGGCTCTTCCAGCTTAGCCTGTAGGAGTTCTCATTTAGACTATGCCTGCGACCTACAGAGCTGCAGGCAAATGCACACACACACACACACACACAATTAAAAGCAGACCTATGTGGCCTACTGCTCCATAATTAAACACCCCTTGATGCTCGGCACAAAATACTGAGCCGGGTTCAGATGTGTCGAGAAGAGAGGGATGAAAAGAAACATTATGAAGCTGTCGGTTCTCCAAGTTGGAAGTTCTGTTCGATGCAATGAATTAATAAAAAGCACAAACTAATACCTTCCCAGTGTGCAGTTGGTATGTCTGGCGGGCCGGCAGCAGCTATACAGCTGTACTGTGAAACTTTAATGCTGCTGACTGCCTGAAGCGCAGCTTTGTCTCTGAGGTGAAGGGAGGGAGCTTCTCCACATGTTCCATCTAACTAGGACAAGTATTGGAAGAGCGAACACAATTTAGACGATCTGACCTTTTAGGCTAAAATCGGGCAGCCCGATAACCTGGAATGGTCACAGATTTTACAGTAAGAGGACCCATCTTGACAACATATGACGCACGGGCTAAAGCGCATAGTGCATGTGCATTTTGGGCATGTCCTATTTTACAGGGCACGTAATCTGAGTGGAAAGTAAGGTGCAGCGTGCAAAGGCGTATTTAGTCACTTCATCGGTCATGGTTGTGTTTTGACATCTGTCAGAGCATTGAGGGTAGCATGGTGGTGCAAGCAGTTACCACACTTGTCTCGCAACAAGGTTTACCAGTTCAAAGCCAATCACGGCCCATTCTTCTTGCACATCTGGAGCTGTGTCAGGAAGGGCATTCAATGCAAAACTTGTGCCAAATCAACAAGCGGATCCACAGTGAAACCACCGTGGTGACTCCAAGCAACAACCCAAAAAAGAAAGTCATCTGTCACTCCATTGAAGTTGCAAGTGCAGTGCTATTTCAAGGTTTTCTGGCAAGGAAACAGATCTGCATGCAAACCATCAAAGCATGTGAGCGGCTCATTTACAGGAGCAGCAGTCATCCACCACAGCTTCCTGAAGTGAAGCATGTGAGCGCCTCATTCCACAACACCTTCTCCTGCAACCACTTGATGTCCTCCATGTACCGTCAGGGCCAGACAGCCCCTCCCATCGCCGCTGCACCTGGACACCCCGTTTTGGTGGTGAGCAACTACCAACTCGGTGAAGTGTCCACTAATTCTGAACAGGCAGGGCGAAGCAGCACCCAGCGTACATGATCGCACCAGTAACTTCAGCTAGCGGATGCTAATGGATGCTTACGGAGGCTAACTTAGTCGTAGTGGAGAGTAACGTTCTCGAATGTTCTCCAACGTAGCCAGAGATACGTCGGCAAATGGCGATGAATTGTAAACGTGTTGAAATTTTTGGACACGGTTGACATTCATTGGCAGAGAACAGCGGAGCCCAGCGGCGTCTAGCAGACACAGACGTTTACAAGTAAGTTTGTCTGCATTGTTCCAAATGTCGAGGTGTGACTGCGCCTCAAGGAAGAAAACCAGCATAAAAGTATGGTACAAACTAGAGTTATTGAAGTTTTGCATTTTTCTATTAGTTTTTACTTTTATTTTGCTGTTAATTGATTGTTTTATTGTAGTGTGATGTGCTAATGTGCTCTACTGTGCACAGAGTGTACGTGCATTGTGAATCCACCTATGCGAGGCTGTCTAAACATTGTGCCGTATAAATATCAGAAAAATGTGTTGGGGTTTTTTTACACTGACAGACCAGGGTTTTTGCCACTATATAGTGCAATCGCTTTCTGCTGCCACACGAGAGCAATGCACGGACACAGCTCATGACCACACCTTATTTTTAGACCATGGGTGCACAACTATACTTGCCACGTGCACAACATCGGCGCTAGGCATGAAAATGACAACTGAATTGGTTATATATTAGCACAGTGTTCCGCTTTGCACCAGGTGAAAGATATGGCCTAGAACTTAAAGCTACAGTGTGTAGGATTTAGTGTCATCTAGTGGTGAGGTTGAAATTTGCATTATGCTGTTGCCAGTCAATTTTGTTTCCCTTCATGTTTTTTTGGATTAATGCTCCCTTGGTTTTTCTGATGATAAGCAATGTGTGATCTTTCATTTCACAAAAAACTTCAGTCTTCCAAGTATGTCCCTTTTGGGCTACTGTATAACATGGTGCGGCCTACATGACGGGGCCCGCTCCCATGTAAATATGAAGGGCTCATTCTAAGTTCATGTTGCAGGTTTATACACTAAAGAACATATGGTTATGAATGATACAATCCATGTCTGCTAATAAACACCCCTAAAATCCTACATACTTTAAACCCAGCTCTATTTTTCACTTTTCCAAACATAACGCGATCAATGCTCCACTGACAAATCCAGACATTATTAGGTGATTATATCTCACCCTTTAGAGTGCTTGCCATTTGTTTCTAGTTGTTATGGTAATGCGAGGTATTCCATCTCCTTCCCAGCATGCTCTGTGTTTGACATTCATGGGGTTAAAGTCCTCTGAATGATGAAGTGCCAGCGTTTGGGACAGTAAATTGCATCGTTTCAATCGAGGAGAGAGTTCCCCTTGGGTTTGCTGGAGGTCCCAACGGACCGGCCTTCAGCAGAACACCATGTTGTACATCTATATAAAAAAGGGGAAAAAAAAGAAAAAGAAAAAAGGGGGGGTAAAAATATGGTGGTACTTTCCTCTTTATGACGCCCAGATTAATCTGTCACCACACTTGCGCATAAATCTCACTCCCTGCTTTGCAAAATACTGTTTTAACTTACTTTACACTATATTATATTTTTATTGCCTATAAACATAAACCATCACAAAGGGCTAATGTTCTCATCAATAATATTACAAAATGATCATAAATCCAAAGCCTTGTTAAAATTTCTCTCCTTAGTTACTCAACCAGCAAAAATATTAGACAGTAGCATTATTTTATCTGGACGCTTCTTCCACAATAACAGACTAAATCAATTTTGGGGCCACAGTGCAAAACCTCGTTTTCATTACCAAGTCCATGAGCGTTCTTTTACATCCTTTTCTTGCT